>PVJH01041516.1:0-14909 GCA_004026705.1 Nesogale talazaci | reverse complement strand
TCAATGATTCTAAAACCTTTATCCTGATAATGCAAAGTATTTATTTTCAACCAATTGGTTCAACCATCAAGTCAGAAGAACTTCACAGTTCCACTTCAGTCCCTCAAAGCTCAGCTTTTTAACTAAGTGAATTCTTCTAGATTCTTCATTTGTCTTATAGTTCTTCCATGAGTATTTCTAATTTTGTGTTTTACAGGCAATATGACATAAGTGAAAATACTATGTCTTGAGGAGAGAAGATTAACAAGTTTTAACTGGTTTCACACTCGAGTTATTGGTGTGAATATGAGTAACTTGATAAAAATCCTCATCAAAATTTCACAAGTAGATTTGAAACTGTACATCAAATCTGACTTTTGACAAAAAGTATTTTAAAAGAGACAATTAAGGTTTTGAAGACCAGATGTAATTAATATTCCATTTAAGTTGTTTCTTCATTGTGCTATAGTGGTTTGCAGAAATTCAATAAAAGTTTTAAGGTAAAACACAACATCACCATATTTAATGGTTATTTGAGAAATGAAGGTGGAAGCACAGTGGCCAAATCTGGGTTGAAAGGATGTTGAAAGAAAATAATAGTTGGGGAACAAAATCAGTAGAAAGAGAAAAATATTGAAATGCAGTAAGTTTTACACTATATGTGATAGGTCTTGGTTCCCTACAGTATTTAGAAGGGAGGGTTGAGCCAATTTAATTAAATACATTTCTAGGTTGGCCTTAAAATATATGAGGGATTGAGAGGATATGGATTATATGTGTATGTAATACATGCACAAATAAATTTTCATGATTACAATAGCATGTTTTATATTCCATCTATAGATATTCGATTGGCTTACATAATTTGCCTATATAAATATGTAGAGAATGTATTACCTGTGTTTTATAGTAAATTAAAGTGAAGAGTTATGTACCAGCTTTACTTAATCACCACTTGTCCATTAACTTGTCCTACTATGGTGGGATACATGTTACTGTGAAACTGGAAGCTATGTCACTGGCATTTCAAGTATCTGCAGAGCTACCTTAAGGTGGACAGCATTCAGCAGAGTTTCCAGACGAAAGGCATATTATGAAGAAGGAATAGGCCATCCACTTGGGTGGGATTATTTATGAATAGCACTGGAACATTGTGAGATATAGCAGCAGAAGATGAGCCTTCAGGTTAAAATATGACTGAGGAAGAGCTGCCTTCTCAATTTAGGGATGATCAGAATGATAGGGATAAAGTCAAGATTTCATGATCTTTATTTGCTAGTGGGGCCTAGCTCAAAATGAGGGGGAGAAAGCTGCAAACATCTATTAATAATCTCTAGCTGAACAGAATGACATATTAACCTAGCTACTCTGAAAGCTGTAAAAATTAAATGAAATGCATGCTGATTGATATCCTAGAAAGCAGTGAGCTGAAAGATACTGGCACTGCCATTTTGAATCACTGCCATTTGGTTAGCTATGACAGATCCAGAAAAATTAAAAAGCAAATTTGATTCATCATCAAAAAGAACATTTCAAGATCTATCTTGAAATAAAATGCTACCTGTGATAATATCTATATGCTATAAGAACATCCAGTTATTACAACTATTATTAAAATTTACCCATAAACCACTAAAGCTAGTGAAATTTAATAACTCTGAACCTCTTCTGTCTTAAATTGATCAAATATGCAAACAAAATGTGTTACTAATATTGGCATTTGGTATGTAAAAGTTGGAAACAAGGAAACAGCCATAGTTGGAAAATATAACCTTGGTGGTAGGAACAAAGTTGGAGATAATCAGTATAAAAATTTGTAAGGTCAACAATTTCTTCATTGTAAAAATTTATTTTCTTTTTTTTTTGGGGGGGGGCATCACTGCTCTCTGGTGGTGGGAGTAGGAGGATCAGCCACACTGCTGGAATTGAACCTCCATCCCAGTGGGCCACAGTCCCACGCACAACCACTACGCCACCGGGGCTCAGCCTGTAAAAATTTATTTTCAATGACATATAGAACAACTGTACATATGAATCTCTCCAGGTGGAATACATAGGCATGAAATTGACTGTGTATGTGGGAAAAGATAATGGAGAAACTCAATATCAGCCATCAAAACAAGGTGGGAATGACTGTGAAACAGAGCATCAATTGCTCATATATCAGTTCAGGTTGAATTTGGAAAAAAAATAAGACAATTTCACATACCAAACAAAAATCCAACTCTGAATCTGTCCTATAGGAATTTGAGAAACCATCTCAAGAATACATCGAATACTAAAGACAGAAGATCTGATGAGGTGGGAGGAGACATCACGAAATTTATACATGAAGAAAGGAAAAGGCCATTAAAAAGACAAGAAGTAAATAAAAGATCAAAGTGGATGTCAGAAGAGACGATGAAATTTGCTCTTGGCCATAGAATAGCAAAAGCAAATAAATAAATGATAAAAGGGAAATTTTCAAAGAGTAACTCGAGAAGACAAAATAAAGTACTATAGTGAATTTACAAAGACTTAGATATGGAAAGCCAAAGAATATCTCAATATCTCAGAATATCTCAAGCTGAAAGAAATGAAGAAAAAGTTAACGATGAGTTGTAATATGGAATGATGCTATAGAAAAACTATGCAACAAGCATCAAAAGATGATGAATTGAATTAATAGAAGCACTGTACTAAAAAGAAAGAGGCAAATGATTAAGAACCAATAGTATTACAATAAATCTAACCTGCACTGAAGGCATTTAGCCAAAAATAAGGCTTCAAGAAGTGATGGAATATCAATTAAGCAGTTTCAACAAGCTGATGAAGCATAGGAAGTATTCACTTGTCTGTGGCAAGGAATCTAGAAGACAGCAGCTATCTGGTCAACTAACCAGAAGAGATCAATACTTGTGCCCATCCCAAAGAAAAGTGATATAACAAAATGTGTAAATTATCAATCTCATTTATATCACATGCAAGTGAAATTTTGCCAAAGATCATTCAAAATGGGTTGTAGCAAGACAATGATACGGAACTCCCAGATAGTCAATAGGATTCAGAAAACCTGGCATGGGAGATCTCGTTGTTAGCATTAGATGGATATTTGCTAAAGGGGAGAATAACACAAAGATGTCAACTTGGGTCTTTTTGATGATGCTAAGGCATTGGACTATGTGAATTATAACAAAGTGTGGATAACATTGAGAATTCCCGACCACTTCATTGTGATCATATGGAACCTACAAATGGCCCAAGATGCAGTAGTTAAAATACAATAAGGAAAACCACACGGGTTAAAATCAGGAAAGGTATGTGTCAAGATTGTTTCCTTTTGCCATATGTATTCCATATGGAAAATAATTTGAGCAAGTAAATCTGAGACCCCAGATTATATGAAGAATATGGTAGCAGAGTTGAATATGAATTCATTAACAATTTATGACATGCAGCTGACCACAACATTGCTTGCTGAAATTAAGAAGGACTTGAAGCATGTGTTGATAAAAAAAAATTAAACACCGTAGCCTTCAATCTGGATTACCACTCAATGTAAAGAAATCAAAATTCTTATGACTGGAGCAATAGACAGAATCATAAGAAATGAAGAAAATACCAAGGATTTAATTTTGCTTGGATCCACAATCAAGGAAGCAGCGCCAAAAAAAAAAAAACCTATCTAATGACCATTGCATTGGCAAATTTGTTGCACGTGACTTCTTGTAAAAGATTGAGAATTGGGGTGTCACTTTTAGGACTAAGTTGTGCCTAATCCCAGTCAAGACTTTCAATTGTATCATATGCATGTGAAAAATGATATTGAATAGAGACTACCGAAGAACAATCTCTGCATTTGAATTATCCTGCTGGGGAAGACTGTTAAAAGTACCAGGGACTGTTAGAACTAGCAAATCTGCCATGGAAAAAAATTCAGCCAGTAGCCTTCTTAAAAGAGTGTGATGGCCTTGTGGGTTACTCATGGGACTGCAAAACACAGGTCAGAGTTCAAAACCATCAGGAGAAAGGTGAGACTTTTTGTTCCCATAAAAATTAGAGCCTCAGAAATCCATGGGAGCAGTTTTACCATATATAGAGTCAATGAGTCAAAGTTGACTTGATGCCAGTGAAGGAACTTACTTACATTAATGGAAAAGGAACATAATTTTACTATGGGAATGTATCTTATATGAACATCCCTAAACAGATATCAACTAGGAATGTACAGTTTCATATATTTTATGACTTCATAGACTTCTTGTTTTCTCCTTTCTTCTAGTTTTTATGTAGTTTTCAGTTCAGAATTCATTGTTTGGCTCAGCCTCTTCACTCTCACTTTCAAATCCAAATACTTGCCTAACATTGTTATTTCTAGGTGCCATTAAGTCAGGTCCTCTCAAAGTGACCCTATGAGTCACTGTCAGGTCCTGTGTCATTCTCATGATTATTGTGACTATTGAGCCCATTGGTGTAGCCACTGTGTCAATCTTTTCAAAAGTCTTCTTTTTTACTGACCTTGTACTTTACCAAGAATGATGTCCTTTTCCAGGGACTGATCTCTCCTAATTAAACATTTAATGTCTCATGCTAGGAGACATTCATCTGAATTCTGAATGAACTACTATAGCCAGTTCTTGTAACTAATTAGTTTTCCAAAGTAACATTGAACTTTTGTCTCTTTTTTTTCCTCCTGTTGCTGTTAGGATAATTAAAACGCAAATACTCTGAAGACTGAGGTACACCTGACACAAACCATGGTGTTTTCCATTGCCTTATGTGCATGTAAAGGTGAACAAAAAGTAAGGAAGATTGAGAAAGAATTGGTGCATTTGAGCTGTACTGTTGATGAAGAATAATATGTCAATCCATCTTGTTGAGGTTCTTCCTCTCTTTTGCTGTTGTTGTTGCCCCTTTATTTCACCAAACATTCTGTCCTTCTCCAAGGACTGGATTCTTCTGACTGACAACATTTCCAAAATGTATAAGACAAAGTTTTGCCAAATTTGCCTCTAAGGAGCACTCTGACCGTACTTCTTCCAACACAAATTGGTTGTCCTTTAAGCCATCCATGGTACCCTCAATATTTTCCAGCACCACAACTTAAATGCAAGACACAGAAAATGAGATATGCCTTTGTAATAAAAAAAAAAAGGTGGGGGGGAGCTAAATGCGTGACGGTCACATGGTTACAGCCATAAGGTGCTGGGTTAGGTAGGGTTGTCTACAGAAAAATATTCAGTAATACTCATATATGTATAAGGAAGGACTTTATATCAAGAGGTCATTTTATATCAAGAATGCATCCCAGCCAAGTCTACGGGTCAGATGCTAGCTGAAAACTCTCTTATTGAGTGTTTATCTCTGCCATCAGGAGCGTCAGGTTGATGACTCAGAAAGGTGAAGCAAGGAAAGACGGAGATCACAGAGTGGTGGGTACAGAGTTGCACGGACCTGAGATTGCTGGAATCATAAAAGGGTGGGTGGGAATTGATTAAGAGAAATGTTTCTGAGAGGAAATACTGACAGCTGGATGAAGGGTGAGCAAGATGGTGGGATCATAGGAAGGTGAAAAGAAATAGAGGAAAGAAATAGGAGGCAAAAGCTAATACAGAGATATAGCCATAGGCATGTATATATGTGAATATATTATTGTATCATGAAGGGACTAGAGGCCACTGTTCAGATTTTATAGTCACTGAACATGGGCAACCTCGTAGGACCGCACACCCACACCTGGTGTGGCCTGAGGCCAGAGAGAGAAGCCACAGCACAGGTGAGTAAAAGTCAAAGGTTCTGTGTTTAGGGACTTGGGTTGGGAAACAGGGCTGAAGGGTTGATCTCATTGTTTGAATTAAGCTCACCTGGCCAAGTTTGGACCCACTCAGGGATACCACCCACCTGGATCGTAGGGCCTGAATTGGTGCATGCCCTTTAGACACTCCAGATCCCTGTTTCTAGCTACCTAACAGAGTCATCTGTGCAAGTCCCAGCAAGGAGGAACAAGAAGGCATCATCAGGCTACCAGCTGACTGTCACATTGGATTCCACTGCAACGCTTTCACACAGGTTCAAGTTGGCATGAAGTGTAACTGCCTTCAATGACCTGATCGTTGGAGCCTCTCCAGGAAACTCATACTCCTACAGTCATCTTCCTGACACTCACCTTTGTTTACTAACAGTGACTTGGAGCAAAAACTAGTTATATTAAACAAAAGAATGTATAGGGGGCTGAGCCCTGGTGGTGTAGTGGTTGAATGTGGTGCTGTGGCCCACTGGCTTGACACTTCAAATCCAGCAGCATCAAGGCTGGGTAGCTCCCATGACCACCAGAGGGCAGTGATGCCCTCCAGAAAAAAGAATGTATAGGGAACCAAGTTACCCTAGTTCAACCCAGTCAGAGGCCAAGACTATACGGCTAGGAAAAAGAAATTAACATTACTTTCTCTTGAATGTAGCAGCAGGAGCTTGCAAAAAAATGGAGCTTTTATTGAGTCATTTTATTATTCCAAGAGACTCCATTTTAGAGGTTTGCTAAAGCACACATATGGCAAATAAATACAGGCAACATTGACAGTTAAATGTAATATTTCTATGCAATTCAACTATGATTGAATGCCCATCAGTTATTTCATACATTGGCATAAAATTTATACATTCATTCTTTGGATCAGGGTCATACCAGGCAGCCCTCCAGACCAGGCAGTCCCTTGCACTCCTTTGCACCAGTCTCACAAGAAAGAGATGAACAGCCTGTTGAACTTCGTAAGCCCTGCCTCTGGCATTTCACAGAGCTTATCTCCCTGGGAAGGGTACAGCCCCTTCACTGAACTTATCTCCCCAGGTAGGGCACAGCCTCTACCTGGGCAGGGCACAGAGCTCCCCACTTTAGCATCCCGGAAAGCAAGTTTGAAAAAATAGATGGTTTGCCAACAGGCCATCTCCCAATTCAAAACTTACAAATGCAGCGTGAGAAACCTCCCTTTTCTTTCATCAGCCCACATGCCTGTAGCTCCAATGCTACATACATATCCTACTGCTCCAATACCAGGTGTGACTTCACTGGCCTAACTTACTGGGCCACCGAACCTTCCCATGAGTTATTTTCCCAATAAAACCTTTCTGTCCTTTTCATTTATGACTGATCCTTATCTCCATACTGAGCCTATACCTACCCCTTTCATTCACTACACATTATTATATACATTTTAACTGAACTGCACATTACTTATCTATGCCATTTTCAAGAATATCCATACATAAATTGCCTTTAAAAGTTTAGAAGTAGTGAATCAAAGGGTAGTTTAGATTATAAAAGAAACCCCCAAATCTCACATTTCTTTTTGAAAAATATTTATTAGTCTAAACCAGGACAAAGACAGACACTTTATCCCAATGAAGGAGACCTTTAGCATGGGGCCTAAGAGCATCCAAGGGTTGGCAGAGATCAAGAGACTTAAAGAGACATGGAAGAGCTAAGGACACTTTCACAGAAGCATGACTGGTGGCAAGTTGAATACATCACATTTATTAGTGGAACTACAGAAATGAGCACGTCACCATGATTGTGACATATACATTATGCTAAACAGAAGAGGGACAAAATTGGTCCCGGGTTTGTGTTTTTAGGATTTGGGGGCGGGGGGGGGGGAGGTTTAATAGTAAGGAAACACAAAACTTTATTCAGCATATGTAATAAAGAGGAGAGGTGGGAAAGGGGGGGGGGGTTGACATGCCATCACAGCTGTTTCCACAATAGGTCATCAGTTTATAGAGAAAGCTAGTGGTGGTTTGTTCCTTTCAAAGGGCAGGTTAAACACAAACTTCTAGGAAAGTGTCTGTGACAGTCATGTGCTTATGTTAATTTTATGATTGAAATGTAGGGGTGGAGTCTAGTCTATTAATCTGGAGATAGCCATAGAGTAGCCAATGAGGCCTCTATGTGGGCATGGTTTTCTTCTGATAGGTCTGGGAAATCTTGTGATATTTCCCTTGCGAAGATGAGAAGCTATCTCCCCAGTTGTTGGGAGTTAGTCTCAGAGACGATGAATCATGGACAAGATAAGATGGCAGCATTTGAGGAGCTGGATAAGCCACACGGCTTGGCCCTGATGGAGCCAGAACTTTGAAGCTGGAGAGGCTATATGGAGACCCCTGCCAGGGCTGAATTGCTTCTGCCACCACTGGATCCTGTTGATGAACCCTGAGACCTAGAAGCGAGGAGCCATGGGGAGACCCCTGTCAGTGCCGGGATTTTGTACCCACTGACCTTTGCCCTCATGAGTCGGAAGGAGACATTATAGACTGGTATCGGGCTTATGGGCTAATATCGGACTTATGACTTTGAATGGGACTGGGTTGGGAATGCTTGCTCAGTGTTCCATTCCTTTTGCATATAAACCCTTTCCTTATATCCATACGTGTGTCTATGAAATTTGTTCCTCTAGTCTACCTGGACTAACACAGTGTCTTTTGTTGTACTATCATCAAAGAATTGGGTAGGGCAATGGGATAACTATTCTATTTACATGCCTTAGTCTGCCTATATCTGCTCTCCTGATTCTCTGTGTCCCTGCATCTTCTATGGGTCTTTTCCACTGGCAATCTGCTCCTACCTGACTTCTCAGATCATCAGGGAGAATGCTCAGGCTTGGAAATAAATGTGGGGTTCTCAAGATGGCTTTAGAATGATTTCAAATATAGGATTGGATGCCTTTGGTTTACATATGGATTGCAGACTTCTGACTGAAGAAGCCAGGGCATGATTCATGACTGTGCAACCCCATTATGGCAGTCTTTATCCAAGACACACTCAGCTAAGCCCTGAAAGAGATTGTCCTTACCTAGGCTGATTGGGGCACTGAAAAAGCATCCACTTTCTAATGCATTCTGCCTAAGAGTTAAGTCTTCTTATTCCTGGTGAATGGTCTGGAGGAATTTGATGAAGGTGTGATCTATGTGGGAACTCCACAAACGGATGTGGGCTTTCACTGTGATTCACAGCATTCTGTAAACTCAGTGATCAGCATTTAAGCTCTAATACAATTCCATAGCACCAAAGTAGTATTTTCACTTTGAACAGAAATTTTTCTTGTTAATAGATCTGACTTTGAAACTGTATAATCTCAGCAAAATGAAGCAGAGGGACAAGTACAGATGAAGAATGTTCTGCACATTCTTAGCGCACCCCTCCCCCTTACAACACTGTTTTTATCAAATCATCTAAATTAGTGCTATTTTTTGTTTCATTGCACTACCTTTGTAGCATCATTCCATTTGGCCCCTATACTAGTTAAACCTCCAGGAGCACTTGTTACAATGATATGCCTCTCTTCTCCTAGCAGGAAACATTTATTAGGTGCAAGGTGAGCAGTTTGAAACCACCAGTGGTTTCTGGGGGAAAGGTGAGGCTTCCTACTCTGGGGATGGCTTATGATCTCAGAAACCCACAAAAGCCATTCTTCCCTGTTCTTTAGGGTCATTGTTACGCAGAATCAACTGGATGACAGTGAGTGGCTCTGCACTTCAGGACCTGCACTTAGAACCTGTGCTCCACTCCTAGAAGGCTATCCTAGGGATATAATTTAAGATCAAATCAATGCCACATGCATGGAATCGTTTTTAACAAATTTATTTGTAATGGAGAATATTGAAAGGCTACATCTGGGATGGGAAAATGACTTTCTAAGCCATTACCAATAGATCAACCTAGTGAAATATTTAAAAGTATTGTAATTACCACATTCCTGAGTAATACAAAAAAATTTTGCCCTTAACCACAAATCTAAGAAAAGCAATAGGACTGTCCCAGTGGCACCGCGAAAGAAAGACAGACAATCGACTCTCATAAATGTTACGGTCAAGAAAACACTAAAGATCAGGTCCTCTTTGTAGCCCCTGGGCTGGCTATGAGTTGAGGGTCGGCTAGATATTAATGAGTTTTATAGAAACATAAAATCATATGGGAGACATGCAACAGGGTAAGATATGACAAAATAATAATAATTTATCAATGATCAAGACTTTGGGGGAGCAGGTCAGGGATGAGGAGCTGATACCAAGGGCTCAAGTAGAAAACAAACATTTTGAGTATGATGAGGGCAACATATGTAAAAATGTGCTTGACCACATGGATGGAACTATGAGTTGTGATCAGAGTTGTATCAGCCCCCAATAAAATGATTTTTAATCATATGGAAGTGATCAAGATAAATATGAAATCGTGCTTATAAAGATGAGCCTGTGCAAAAGAAGACACTAAAAATAATTACATCAGCTTGGTTCAATTATAGATGGTATTTTTTTCTTTTTCTATCTTAATTGGCTTATCATCAAAAACTATTATACAATTTGAAAAATAAAATGATTATCTGCTGAGATGTGACCCTGATCCTCACGGAGTTTAATTCTAAAAAGACAGAATCTTTATTTAAGGAGAGATAAATCATGGTCAATGGCTTCACATGGTGTAAGTTTTAAAAATTCCATGGATGATGAAGTTTTCACTTCTGGCATTTTCCCTCTATACTGTCATTTCCACCTCAGGAGAGAGTGGGAAGTGATCAATTTAGATAGCATAAAACACACTACACATGTTACATAATTAATAGCATCCCTATTGTGTTACTCCCTCATTTCCAGTTCATTTCGTTTTCACCTGCAAATCCATTGACTGCTTCTATGACACAGTGAATGGTTTTCTAATTTAAAGCACATTCACTCATCTTTTATTTTGTCTTGTTTTGTCATAAAAAATAATACTCCATAGGATAAAGATCAATGTTCACTCCTAGTTTTAAATATATATACATATACACACACATAAATAAATTCTACTTAATTCTTGTGATGTTTAGAGTTGCCCAGGGAAATAGGAACATTGTAACTCAGTTCATGCTACTTCTGATTCATGGCAAGTAAGATATTCATGAGCCAGTATGATTTTAATGACTCGAAGGCAAATTTTCAAGGCAGTCCTTGATGCAAAAGTTAATATCTTGGTATGATGGAGTATAGTTGGACCAGGAGGTTCTAGACTCAAGATCCAGTTTTTTTTTTAATGGTAAAATATCGAAGACAGCAAAAAAGAGAAAGGCAGTCAACGAGATGAAGTGACACAGTGACTGCAACACCAGGCTGACACATATGAACAATTGTGAGCATGACACAGGACCAGGCAGAGGTTTGGTCTGTTGTACAGATGGTCGCTATGAGCTGGAATTAATGATGGTACCTAGCAATAACAGCAACATATATGCATATCCACATATATGTGCGTATAGTGTATGTATGTGTGTATGTACACATATCTCACACACACATGTATATGTGAGTGTGGTGGTGGTGTGTGTGTGCATGGGATAGGGGGCAACACATATAGCTGCTAACCCCAAAGGAAGCAGTTCAAAACTACCAACTGCTCCTGGAGCGAATCAGGAGAAAGATGAGACTTTCAGTCCTGTAAGAGTCACAGACTGGGGAAACCATCTGACAGGGCTGCTATGAGCCATTTTGACTTGATGGCCGTGAGTGGCAGAGGGCATTTCCTTATGTGCTCTTGGGTGCCATCTATTAGCTTTAACTCATATAACAGAACAAAAAAGCTACCAGCCTTGTGCCATCCTCACATCTCCTATGTATGAACTTGTTTTGTAGACACTGTGTATCCATTTTGTCAAGAGTCTCCATCTCTTTCCTTCACTCTCCACTTTAAATACTATATCGTGATCACGCATCCGAAGTACATGAGACAAAGTTTTTCTCACCATTTTCATTTCTAAGAGCCAGTCTGGCTCTCTGTCTTTGGATGCAGATCTATTCCTTTTTCTGGAAATCCTTTTGAAGTTCTTCAGCAGCACCATAATTCAAATGGATCAATTTTTTTCAGTTTTTCTTATCCCTTGTGCACCTTGTGCATGCATCCAGCTGATGAAAACCTCAGGTGGCATATTTACTTTCCAATACCTCAGAATGATCTTTGGCTGCCGACGTGCCCAATGCGGTAGCTCTGATTCCTTGAGCGCTGCTTCCACATTTCTTATTGTCCAGCTGTGCGGATTTTTGTCATCATCAGAAAGTGCTTCAACTCTTCCTGACTTTCAGCAAGTGAGGTTTTGTCATCTGCATGCCGAAGGTTGTTAATGAGCCTCCATCCCACCCTGCAGCCACGTTCTTCATCATATAGTTCACTTTCTTAGGTTACTTGCTCAGAACTCAGACAGACTAAGTGTGGTGAAGGGATACAACCCCGATGCACACATTTCCTGATTTGCAGCGACCTAGTACGCCTTTGTTCTGTTGGACAATGGTCCCTTGGTGTATGCACAAGTTCTGCAGGAATGACGTTGTGTTCTGAATTCCTGTCCTTTGCATTGTCCATGATTTCTTAAGCTCTACATAGTTCAATACCTTTGCAAGGTCAAGAAACACAAAAATCCTTTTGTTATTGTCAGCTTTCTGTCAAGATCTGTTTAACATCAACAACTGATATCACACATGCCATGTCCTCTTAGTTTCAGGGAGTTTGTTGTCCATGCTCTGATGTGACTGTTTTCATTTCAAGATTTACTTCTGACATACAATGCTGTTTCCAAATGATATTGATAGATCTATTTCTGACAAACATGATAGGATAATGTCCCTATATTCATTTCATGGGATGATGTCCAGACACATACAAGGAAGACTAGTTATATAAATATAGTTAAATTTGCACAACAGTCACTGTGTTAGGGTTCTCTAGAGAAACAAAACCAGGACACTGATAAGTCTCTCTATATATGTATATAGATTGATAGATATCTAACATAAGAAAGAAACAGTTAACTAATCTAAAGCAGTACAAATGGCTCGTGCATCTCACTTGCATGAGACAGCTAGTACACTGGCATTCCTGTGAGTCTTGAGGGCCGCCAAGTAGTTCTCTGTAGAGCAATTCAGGCTTTCTGGCCACAGTCTATGTGTGGCGAAGCAGGGCTTGAAGGAACCTCAATTCACAGTAACACAGTCCAAGGATTAGGTGTCCCACAGGTAGTGTAGCTTGGAAATTGAGGCACAGGACAAACAAGGCAGCCAGCAGGTCCAAAGATCCAAGAGCAAGAGAGAGAAAGGGTGGGCATCACAAAAGCATTTATATCTCTGCCTTTCCATTGATCTCACATGTGTTCATTGGCCATGTTGTCACAACAAAGCTACCTATCTTTTTTGGCCATGTGGACACAACAGACCCACTTATCACAGCCACTAATAATAAGTGCGAAGAAAATGAAGACAGTGACAGAAACAACATTGAAGAACACATGATAGACTATTGTAATCCCACAATCTCTTTATTATAAATACCTTTATCCAACAACATAAATTGAAACTATGTACACATGAATCTCACTAGAGTAGTATAAATAGAGAAAATACTGGAGTTGTTAAAGATTACTACCCACGATCATTGTTCATGGAAGCGGAACTCAAGAAATCAAAACATATCGCATTGGGCACATCTGCAGCAAAAGTCCATTTTGAATTAACTAATTCTACAGAACAAGATGATGAAGAACACCAATACCATCGGTGAGAACAAGATGAGAAATCTACTGTGGAATACACCATCAGCTTCTCATACACGCATTCCAATTAAAGAAGAAAAAAAATTAAAACAATTCCAAGAAGGTATATCCCACCTGAAGTTAGAGACCATCTCAAGAGTAGACCTAATGCATTTATCATAGTAAACTAATGACTGAAGACCAGGTGAGCTGAAGAATGACGTCAAGGATTACCGTCCATGTTGAAAACTGGCATGGGTGTTAACAATACCATGGACAAGGAAACAACAAGTGACCTGAAATCAATGGTGAGGAGGGTGTAGATACCTGATAGGCTTATGTAACAAGCAATGTAACCATGAGAAATCACTGAAACTCAAACTCAGATGAAGGATGAACATGATAGTGGGACAAGAGGCAAAGAGCCTTTAAAGAGGTCCCAATACAGGCACATACATATGCAAATATATCCATACATGACAATGGAGAAATAGATCCATGTACAAATATTTATAGGTTTAGTATTAAGATAGCAGAGCAGCATTGGGCCTCTGCTCAAGTATTTACTCAGTTCAAAAACACTTTGGTCTGGCATTACCTGATGCTCACCTTCCTGACATGATCACTGAAGACAAAGCGGGTAAATAAGCAAAAGTGTTGAAGAAAGCTGATGGTGCCCAGTTATAAAATATATATATAGTGTCTGAAGTTATAAAGGCTTGAGTAGCCTCTAGCTGAGAAGCAACAAAACCCACATAGAAGGAGCACACCAATCTGTGTGATCAGGAGATGTTCATAGGATTAGATATGAAGCATAAAAGACCCAGAACAAAAAGATCATATCATTGTGAATGATGGTGAGTGTAGAGTGGAGACCCAAACTCCACCTGTAGGCAACTAGACATCCCCTTACAGAAGGTTGCAGAGAGGAGATGAGGTTGTCAGGATTCAGTACAGCACCAATGAAACATACAACTTTCTAATTCTTTAACGCTTCCTCTCCTCCACTATCATGACCCCAATTCTACCTTACAAATCTGACTACAGAGCATGTACACAGGTACAGATAAGAGCTGAAAATACAGAGAACCCAGGACAGATAGACCCTCTCAGGACCAGTATTGAGAGTAGCCATACCAGGAGGAGAAGGGGAAGGTGAGAGTAGAAAGGGGGAACTGATCACAGTAATCGACATATAACCCCTACCAGGGGGATGGACAACAGAAAAATGGTTGAAAGGAAACACCAGTCAGTGTAAGACATGAAAAAATAATAATAGTTTATAAATGATCAAGGGTTTATGTAGAAAGGAGGATGGGGAGGGAGGGGAAAAAAAGAAGCTGATGCAAAGGCTCAAGCAGAAAGAAAATGTTTTGAAAGTGATGATGGCAACAAATGTATAAATGTGCT
>PVJH01041515.1:0-14912 GCA_004026705.1 Nesogale talazaci | reverse complement strand
AAGATGAAAGTTCCTATCTCAATTCTAAAATATGAAAGAGAAATTGAGAAAACTACATCATACATATAATGCAAACTAAAACAAGAGAAAAGACTTTCACACTGATTGATCAATTCTGTCTTCTTCATTATGACTGTAATTAGAGGTTGTTTTCACCCAGGGAGCACTCTCCTTGATATTCAGGTCTGTTTACTTTCCTGGGTAGATATAATGAGCACTTAGGAGATTATAGTTACACAGAGAAAGAAGTTAAACAGAAACAGCGGCAATTAAAGTGTTAGATTATATATTCAGAGAGATATGTAGAGAGTACACTAAGACATCAAAAACAAAAATGAAAGCACCAAACCAGTTGTCATTAAGAAAATTTTGACTTATGCCAACCTCACATATAGTAGAGTAAAAATACTCTCATAAAATTTTCATGACTCTAGTATTTAGAAGCAGGTTACCAGGCCTTTCTTCCAAAACATCTGTGGGTAAATTCGAACCATCAACCATCAACCATCACCAAGTACAGTAACCATTTGTGCCATGCAGCATCTCTCTAAATAGCACATGTAATTCCTAAATTCATAGAATGGTAAGTGGGCAGAATAAGTATTAAAATCTAGCTAGGTGGCACCTCATTTCCCCACATCCCACGTCCAGCTCTGTTGGATTCATTCTCACACAGAGGCCATCAGTCTGCTGCAACCTGGCCTCAAGATTCACAAAAGACTGGCTTTGGCATGGGTGCATCTGTGAGTAACCTAGCTTTTGATGGTAAAAAAAAAAAATGAAGAATGAGACTGTACATTTTTTTTACATCTTTCTGCTTGGGGCCTCATACAGATCTTATCACAATCCATCCATCCATTGTGTCAAGCACACTGACCTTCCTCCACTTTTCTGTTGCCTGTTCCCCTGGGAAGGAATTATTCAAAGATCATTGTCATCCATTTCCCCTTTCTGCCCTCACCTTCCACTTACTGCTATTGCTACTCTCACTATTAGTCCTGAGAGGTTTATCTGTCCACTATTCTCTGTGTTTTCAGCTCTTATCTGTACCCAGGCATATGCTCTAGTCTAGCCAGATTTGTAAGGTAGAACTGAAATCATTATAGTGGGTGGGAGTAAACATTAAAGAACTAGAGGAAAGTTGAATGCTTCATCTGTGCTACGCTGCACCCTGACTGGCTTGTCTTCCTTATGACCCTATGAAAGTAGGTGTGCAATTGCCTACAGATGGGCTTTGTGTTTCTACTCTGCACTCCCCCTCAATCACATTGTTATGATTTTTTGTTCTGGATCTTTGAGGCCTGACATCTTTGAGGCCCGTCAATACCTCATAATCACACAGGCTGGTGTGCTTCTTCCATGTGGACTTTGTTGCTTCTCAGTTAGATGGGTGTTTATCTCCAAGCTTTTAAGGCTCTAGATGCTATATCTTTCTAAAGTGGGGCACCATCAGCTTCCTTCATCACATTTGCTTGTGCACCCATTTTGTCTTCAGTGATCCTGTGGGGAAGCTAAACATTATGGAATGCCAGGTTATTAGAATAAAGTTTACTTTAATTAAAGAAGTAATTGAGTTGAGAACCAATGTTTGTCTGCTCCCTTAATATTAACATATATATGTACATAGATAGATTTCCCTATTGCTATATATAAGTATATTTACATGTGTACATGCCTACATTTTGACCTCTATAAGTGCCCTTCTCATGTGGTGGTGATGTGCTTCATGTCTTCATCACTGATTTTTAGGGATGCATAGAACTCTGTTGGATGTATGTAACACAGTTATTTTATCCATTCATCCGCTGATGAAAATGTTGGTTGTTTCCAAATCCTTGCAACTGTGAACTGCGCCACAATAAACACTGGTGAACAACTGTCTGGCCAAGGCTTGTTTCTCACCTCTTCTGAGTATATGCTCAATAGAGGGATTGCTCGGTTATGTGATGGCTCAGAGATGGCATTTTTACCTTTCTTCCATGGTGCAAACTGCTCACCTTGCAGGTACTAGGCCAACACCTAACCTACAGGACCACTAGGGCTCTTTAATTATAGGATCTATCTTACACAAAATCGCTTTTGAATTATAAAAAGAGGAGACACAGCACAGAGAAACAAGCATCAAAAGGAAAAGCTTGATGAAATGTAGAGCTCACCATTGACTCTAGGAATTTGGGGGCTAGAGAAGCTGAGACAAGCACCTTCCTCCAGAGCCAAGAGAAGAGAAACTTCCTCTGCAGTCTGTGCTCTGACTTCAGCTTCCTAATTCAACCTCCCAGACTTTCCAAAAACAAGTCTCTGCTCTTTAAAACAAAGAGCATGTGTTTTCTCATTTGTGGGATTGCTATGACAACAACTTTAAGAAAGTTAATATGACAACTAATATAAAGGAGATGTAATGATCATGTACCCCCTTAATCTATTAACTTAAAAAATCTTATCGATCGATTCTCTAATGTTGATTTAAACTTAAAAGACTACTCATGAGTGCCAAACCAGTAACTTCAATACTCTATAATTTATTGCAATGCTGATTTAGCATTTCATTTCTGGGAAAACTCCCACTTAGTCATTCATACACATTATTGTTTTTATATGTGTGTGGATGGGACTTACTATATTTTTTTATGGATTTCCTCATGTGTTTTCACAAAGGACATTAGTGTGTCATTTTCTTTTCTTATCATCTATTAGTCTGGCATTGGTATAGCATAATACCAGCATTATAAAATGAATTGGGAAGTATTTCAGTCTCTTATATACATAATTTATGGAGATTTTACGGGTAATTTTTTTTCATTTTTAAATGATTGATAGAATTCATCAGTGAATAAATCTAGACTAGAGTATTTTTGAGTAGATTTTTTAATATAAATAAATTTTTATTTTAAATAATATTGAATGTGTTTCTAATGAAGTTGCACAACAAATTAAGTATGCATTTGATCATTTTTACTTAAGTGGTTCCACAAGATTAGTTACAACTTTCATAATGTGTCAACATTTGCATTAACTGCATTCTGGTTATCCCATACCAAGTACTCTAGTTTCCCTGCCCCACTCCCTCTGCCCCTTCCTCCACCCATGACCTCTCAACTATGTTCTAGAATAATAGTTTATTATCCCATATAGATATTTTTCTAACAGCATCTGTAATCACAGGTAATATCCTCTTGTCTTTTATGCCAATCTGTTATTTTGCTAAAAGGTGTCCTAAAGGAATAGTCTCGGCTCAAATTTGAAAGTATTTTAGGCAATTAATTAGTCTTAGAGTGTCCTTGTCTTAACTGGTCAAGTACGTCTGGCTTTTTAAAAATTTGGGTTCTGTTCTATGTTTTCTTTTGTTCTATCCGGGTCTAACTGGTGTGAGCCTGGTCAGAATGATCAGCAGCAAGAGCTAAATGAAGGTGGACCATGACAGTGGGGCAGGAGGAAATAAAACGAAGATAGAGGAAAGAATTAGTAGGTAAAAGACTTTCATAGAGATATAAATATAGGTCTATATATATGTAAATATATTCATATATAATGTTAGGGAGATAGGTCTTTGTATATGTATTTAAAAGTTAAGTATCAAGGTAGCTAGTGGATATTGGGCCTCTATTCAAGGATCCTTCATTGCAAGAACACTTTTTTCCTAATAACCTGACATTCTGTGATGGTCACCTTCCCACCAGGATCACTGACATCAAAATGGGAGCATAAGCAAATGTAGCACCTAATGGTGCCAGGCTATTGCAAGATAGAGTGTCCTGGGTCTCAAAGACTTGACGGTAAACAAGTGGCTGTCTATCAGGAAAGAAACAAAACCCATGTGGAAGAAGCACACTAATTGTGATTTCAAGGTGTCAGTGGGATCAAGTTATCAGACATCAGAAGACCCAAAACAAGCAATCATCTTACTGTAGATGAGGGAGGTCAGAGTACATACCCAAAACCCATCTGGAGACAATTGGACATCCTTTTACAGCAGGGTTGCAAGGAAGGGACAACCCAGGCAGGGTGCAGTATAGCACCAACAAAACACACAACATTCCTCTAATTCTTTATTGCTTCCTCCCTTCCCCCTACTATCACAACCCTAGTTCTACCTAACAAATCTGGTGAGACTGGAGCATACATACTGGTACCAACAAGAACTCTTGATACACAGAATCCAGTACAGAGAAACCACTCAGGATCAATAATGAGAGTAGCGATACCTTGAAAGAAGGTGGGGAAAGTGATTAAAAGGGGCGGGGGGGGGAGGGAGAATCAATGATTGACGTGTAACTCCCCCCGCCCCCAGTGATGAACAATGGAAACATGGGCAAAGGAAGAACAGACAATGTGAAATATAAAAATGATAATAATTTATATTTTATCAAGAGGTTCTAAGAGTGGGAGAGTGAGGAAGGGAGGGGATAAATAGAAACTGATAGTAAGAGTTCAAGTAGAGGTGCTGAGCCCCGGTGGCATAGTGGTTGTGCGCGGGACTGCGACCCACTCGGACGGAGGTTCAATTCCCGCTCACAGGAGCAAAGGCTGAGCCTCCTACTCCCACCACCAGGGCAGTGATGCCTAATAAAAAAAATAATAAAATAAAAAAAAAAGAGTTCAAGTAGAAAGAAAATGTTTTGAAAATTATGATGGCAACATATGTACAAATACGCTTGATATAATGGATGTATGGATTGTTATAAGACCTGTAAGAGCCCCCAATAGAATGATTTATTTAAAAAAAAAAAAGGTATTCAGTAGAGGTAGCTGAACACTATCTGATCCTTCTGTTCTCAGGTTAAATGAAACCCTGACATATATAGAATATGAGCCCTTTAGACTGGTTTCCTGTCTGAGATTTCGGAATCCTTTTATTCTTCTTTTACTCCTAACAAGTAAGTCTAATAGTTGTATCATAAATGGCTGCTCACAGTCATTTAAAATCCTAGATGCTACTTACCACACGAAGGTACAAAGTACAAATTTTATAGTGCTAAATGACTAAGTTGTCCCATGAGATTAAGGACTTAAGCTTAATAACCCAGAAACCCATTATTGCAAGATTTTTGCCTACATCTAAGAAGCATCTAAAATGGTGTCCTCTATGACTATGCTGTGAGTTAGAGTTTATTGAGTATGAAAGGAATCCTCCTGGCACTCGTGGGTAAACATTGGACTGCTAATTACAAAGAGCAGTTCAAACCCACCAGCTGGTCCCTGGGAGAAAGGGGGAACTCTCTGATCCTATTACCATTAATAAAGCCACGAAATCCCTTATTAGCATTGTTATGAGTCTAAATCAATTAAATGGCAGTGAGTTTTGTTTGGGCTTCAGGTTTTAGATGCCAGATTTTACCAAAGTGTTCACAGTCACGACCACAACATCATGAGTAAATAAAAATGAAGCTTTTGATTAAGGAAATTACCAAGCTCAGACTAATGGGATAGAGCAATAGGCCTAGTTAGGCTAAAAGCCCATCCTGTGGAGATATATTAGTTGTGCCTGAATGAAGAATACAAATGAAACTGTGAAATGGTTATTATGACAGTCAGCCTTAAGGAGTTTTGGTGTTTGTTTGTTTATCATTTTACTGGGGTCTCATACACCTTATCACAATCCATCCTTCCATGCATTGGGTCAATCACATTTTTAATTTCTTGCCATCATCATTTTCAAAACATTTTCTTTAAGCTTGAACCCTTGGTATCAGTTCCTCATTTTTCCCCTCCCTCCCTACCTCCCTCATGAACTCTTGGTAATTTATAGATTGCTATTATTTTTTCATGTCTTACACTGAGCGATGTCTCCCTTAACCCACTTTTCTGTTGTCCATTCCCCATGGAGGAGGTTATATACATATTATTGTGATTGGTTCTCCCTTTCCCCCCACCCCAAACTTTCCTTTACCCTCCTGGTATCACTACTTTTATTATTGGTCCTGAGGTATTTATCTGTCCTGGAGTCCTTGTGTTTCCAGCTCTTATGTGTGCCAGTGTACATCCTCTGGTCTATCCAGATTTGTAAGGTAGAATTGGGATCATGATAGTGGGTGGGAAGGAAGCATTAAAGACCTAGAGGAAAGGTGTATGTTTCATTGGTGCTATACTGCACCCTGACAGGTTCATATCCTCCCTGCGACCCTTCAGTAAGGGGATTTCCAGTTGCCTAAAGATGGGCTATGGGTCTCCACTCTGAACACTCCTCCATTTACAATGTTATGATTTTTTGTTCTTTGATGCCTGATACCTGATATTATGCAACACCTCATGATCACACAGACTAGTATGCTTCTTCCATTTGAGCTTTGCTGTTTCTCAGCTATATGGGCACTTGTTTAACTTTATTACTTTAAGACCCCAGATGCTATATCTTTTGATGGCCAGGCACCATCAGTTTTCTTCACCACATCTGTTTATGCATCCACTTTGTCTTCAATTGTGTCGCGAAGGTGAGCATCATGAAATACCAGGTTAATAGAACAAAGTGTTCTTACATTGACGGAGTATATGAGTAGAGGCCCAAAGTCCACCTGCTACCTTAACTAAACCTATAAATATATGTACATATAAATATATGTACATAGATATGGTACATAGATACCACATCATAATATATCAAAAGAGATGTCTGAGGGGCCAGTCCCAATTCCAAGTGACAGTTCTCCACCTCCCTGCAACAGAATTTACTTCAGAGGACAGCAGTGAAGCTCCAGCTCCAGAAGACGGACATGTCTGATCAGAGCACACAGGAGAAAATGAAGGGGGAGGAAGATAGAGAGTGGTGCGCACATTGCTCCACCAAGCCCTGAGGACAATATTCCTGCACAGACCGCCAATGCACAGAAAGGACCATAGGGCTGGCCCCACTATGAGACATAATCCCTGAGTGATCCATAGTGCTATGGGAAACAACACTGGAGACACAGTGCAAGTATTGCACCTGATCTGACCCCACCACACCACGCCAATGCAAAACACTAATGGCATGCAATAGAACAACAAGGGAACAGAGCAATGAAGTCCCCAGGGAATATGAAAGATAAATTTGGGGCCCAGGGTGTGCCACCCCACCACATTCAACTTACAGGAAAACACTCCTAATGGTCAACAAACAGATCTTGAACTACTTATTAGCTTTTTTTTTTTTTGTTATTGGTTTCATTGTTGTTGTTTTCTTTTGTTGCTTTGTTTTGTTCAGTCTTGTTTTTTGTGCATATTATTATCTCTGCATGTCTATCTAGAGAAGAGAGGCAGGATAAACAATCTGGAGGAGAAAAGAACAGGACCAAAGATTCCACAGGAACATGGAGTGGGGGTGGTAGGGAATGAAGTGGGTGTTAACAAATCCAGGGACAAGAGAACATCAGGTGATCTAAAACCGATGGTGGGGAAGGTGTAAGAGGCCTGGTAGGGCTGGATCAAGGACAATATAACTAAGAGAAATTACTGAAACCCAAATGAGGGCTGACCATGATAGTGGGACAAAAGGAAAGTAAAAAAGTAAAAGGAAAGAGAAAAAAGAATTAGGAGACAAAGGACATTTAGAGAGACCTTCAGGAGTTTTAATGAACTCTGATTGGTTTTAAATAGATTGCCTAATGTTGATTAGGCAATCTTGATTGATTAGGAATGAAGAGACAATTTAATCAAAAATTAAACTGCACTATCGCTCTGGATAAGGGAGACATCATTATAAACAAAAATTATATATGGAGCAAAGCCTTATCTAGAAGTACAACATATGGGAAGTTTTAGCACCAAAGCCAACTGTACCATCCCACCCTAAGATACTAGCTGGAAAAAGATGCATCGAATACCCTGATGTAACAACCATCATCTGGACACCAATTCAATTCCTTTATTGGAGAATTCATTTGTTAAAGGAACTCATGTATGGAATACCAACATAAAAATATATGCAAATATGCTTGATATAATTGATGTATGGATTGTTATAAGAGCCTCCAATAAAATGACTAAATAAAATAAAATAAAAATTGTAAGTGCCTTAACATAAAAAAGAAAAAATAGGGGCATGAATCTTGTTCCTTAGTTGGGACCTGATGTTCATCCATCAAACCTGAGATTCAGAAGTATAGAGATATCCACTGGCAAAATCATTATTGGTGTGTATCTGTTATTATCATTTTGCAACCACGAAAGACTAAGCAATCAGTGGAATATTGTTTCTTTCTTTACTTTTTATTGTGATATGAGTAAAAATTTTCAGAGATATCATCAGTTTTTCATTCAACAGCTCAAAGCTATTTTATTTCAGCTTAGTCATCCATTACAATACTCTCAGTGTAACGTCATGTATTCCACCTTCTTTCTATGTTTTCTGTTCTGTTCTTCCCTTTTTCCTAACCCTCTAAACTTTGTCTTTGTGCAAATGCTATCATTTTCCTCCTTAAATAGTTGTTTATACTTTGTTTTTTTCTCTCCTTTGAGAATTTTTCTTTTTCTTTTTTTTAAAAATTTTTATTCACCTCTAAGTAAGATGTTATAAAATTAAATAGTCAATCAAATCAGGAATGGTCATGAAATCATCACACAATCCATATTGGAACTTTTTTTTCTTAGTCCTATTGATGCTGACTCCCTATTTTACTCACCTTCCCTCCACCTTCCCCGGGCAATCATTAATCCAGCTACTGTCCTATAATTCTGCCTATCCCAGTTCCCCTATACAGATAAATATTTAAAACAAGGGAAGCAACACAAAAGGATCCAGCAACTATGACCATATGAGACAGGTAAAGATGTAAATCTAAGGGAAAGCAAAGATTATTAAAATCTTAGAATAAATCACCCTGGTTTCAGAGGAAATCAAATTATGAAGCATTATATTTCAACCTAAGTATATCTTCTAAAACCCACTTTCCTCATTTTTGTGCACCAGAAATTTACCAGAGACTCAATCCGTGTCAGTGCCCTGCAAATAGATTGGAGCTAACCCCATCATCTTATCTAACATGGTAGTGAGTTTCATTCTAGACCTGAAAGGGTGATTAAGGACCATAGTCTTGGGGTTTCTATCAGTCTCTGTCTGTTGAGTAATTCTGCTCTTTATTATGATTTTTAGTTTTGTTTCATGTTTTTCTTTTGCTATATTGAAGAGCTTTTAAAGTGATCATTTTTAGAGTAACAGTGTCCAGCAGCCATTGAGTTCTTCTGGCCTCCGATTCATTGAGAATGATGTTCATTAGTCCACTGACAAATTATTTCTATATATCTTTCCATTTTTTTCATTCTCCTATTCTCCATACAAAAGAAACTGTTAGTTGCACCAAAGATAACCACTCAAAAACTTCTAAGAATGCTTTTGCCTGCTCACTAGATTAGAATGGAGACCATTATCCTTGTGGATGATGTAATACCAACTGGCTTTAGTGTCTCCCAAGATGATGGCCTAGATTCCCCAGGCCCAATGACTCATTCCATCAGGGTATTTGATTGTGTGTTAGAAATTTTCATAACTTTGCACCCTGTATTTTGTAAAGCAACTTTAAAACCCAAAGCATGAGCCAGGATGCATGCTTTGGGTGTCACTCTTAATTTTCCTCCGGGGAAGAGTGTGGACAGTAAAGAGTTGCCTTGCCATGCATTCAGCAGTGCTAGAGCTGGCCCACATAACCCAACCATGGGCATCTCTTCCCAATTCTACAGCTAGTTGAATAAGGTGTTTTAGTCCCAGTAGATTAGAGAAATCCTTAGACACTCATATGTGTCTGAGAAAGAGCCTTATATATAAGAGCAATTGAATATGGAGGAAACATCCCAGCTCTGTCCAGATCAAGTCCATAAATCCAATATTAGCCCATATTTCTGATACCAATCTATGAATTCCTCTTCAGACTCAGGAAGCACATGCAATGGGATCAAATGCAGGACAATCAGTGGGGGGAAAGTCTTGTGCATTCAGTTGCAGTAGGAGCATCTCAGCGCTGTCAGGGGTCTCTCCTCCAACTCCCAAGGCTACATCAACTTACCTCTATCAAGCCTGTCTTCAGCAATATCTTACAGGGTTTGAATGTGTGTCCCACCTCCAGCAAGCTTTCTAACTCCTTAGAGCCTCCAAATGAGGTCATCAAGCTGCCACCTGACCGACAAGCTAAATTCCACCCCTTTACTCTTAAGTCTCAAATTGTAACAGATGATGTAACTACCACATCAGGCATGGTGGGAGATTGGCAAATACTATCCATCAGTCTTTTCATAAAAACCTATTACTAAACATTCACTACCTCAAATTTCATGAGATTCTAACACTGGTAGTGCTTCTTCATTTACTGCCTTTTTTAAGTTCAAGGGGTTTCAAGGGAAGTTACATCCACAGGGCTAACACCAATAATCAAAGGTAGAACTAGCCTGGGCAGAGAAAAGCAGAAACCAAATACAGATAAAAACAAAGAGGAGTTTCCCAGGGCTAGGAGAGAAAACTATCAAAGATGGTGTAACAACCCAAGTGTAAATTGACCCATAGTATGGGCCGTCCTTGGTAATATCAATGTAAAGTGGTCACATATCTATTTAATTAAATATATGTCTATAGGCAAAAGGACTGAAAATTATATGGACAAACTTTATAAGTTTTCTTACGATACTCATTTCACAGAAATCCAAAAATCCTACTACATCCATACATTTCCCTGCCTGCAATCACATTTTGGGAGGGAAGGAAGGGAGGGAAGAGTGTATGTTTGCTAACAGGTCTCCATCTTTTTCTCCATGACTTTTGTCTTGCAGAAGTAAATGGGTATAGCCCAAGTGACAAATCTCACATCGTGGCCGATTTTAATTCATTTAACTTTCTAAGCTTTGCCAGGGCTCTGAGTTGTTTTTTTGGTTATTGGTTAAGAAATATGAACAAAATTATAAGCAACAGCATTTATAATATTAAAAATATCCAAAAAGCCGATAGCATTCTTGTCATATTCTCAATGACTTTAATTTGCAATTTTGTAACAACCAAATTGCTGTGTTTAGGTTATTGATATTTCATATATTATAAAATGATTGCTATAGCAATACTGTGATTAATTAGCTGATCTGTTACATGTCAAACCATTTTGTTTTGTGATTTAAAATACACAATTAGGGCAGTGAAGTTAGCATGTCATAAAATTTTAAAGTAACTACTTTTGCAGTTTGCACTAGAATTGCATTTGACCTTGGGTAAGCAATCTTTCCATTTAAGAAAAGATGATGTCATACAAGGTTGGCATCAGAGGGGAGGAGCAGACTCTGGAGCAGGGATGGGGAACTTTTTTCCTGCCAACAGTCATTTGGATATGTATTACATCATTTGCTTTTCATATAAAGAAGATATTTCATTAAGTCACCACTAATCTGATGGCTGGAACTGCTTCTCTTTGATGAGGGTATGATGTTAGTTGGTAGGGATGATTACACTGGCCATATAGGACCATGGACTGGATGTTCCCCACCTCTGCTTTTAAGTCATAAAAGGAACTTATAATCTTGACGAGTGATGGAATCAGACCTCCTGAAGTTAAGAAACTGAGTGGTGAGCAAGGTGTGCAGATGGAGGGTGACACTGATGGGGATGACCACCTATCTAGAAAGCGAAAGCAGCAGGTTGAATTGAAGTCGTATTTTCTTTCTTCCCTTTTAGAGTTAAGAATAGAAATAGAATAGAAAATACAAGAAATAGGAATAGAAAGTTTGGCGAAATTGCTTATAATCACTAAACAAATTGTCAAATTTTGGTTTCCAGTTATCTAAACTACATCCAAATTGGAACTGAGGTGGAATACCTGTCCTCCACTGGGGGAGACCTGGATTTTAGTCAGGCAATGCATCTCATGTGCAGCCACCACCCTCGGTCATTGGTGGAGTACATGCTGCTTTTATGCTAAACTGGTCTTAGCAGAACTTTCATCGTAGCACAGGCTAAGAAGAAAGACTTAGTGATCTACTTATAAGAATTAGCCTGTGAAACCTCTATGAAACTGATTATGTGGATGGCATAGTACCAGCTAGCATTGTTATAGTGTTCACAGGGTTGTCATTTCTTGAAGGAGGCCAATTTGAAGGCGACTGACAACAGCTATGTTGCAATTCCATGCCACTTCCTACATGTTTAAGTAAATCATCTCCAGGAGAGAAAAGACAGAGACAATAGGTGCACGAGTGGTGATGGTTGTTGGGTGGTACTGTTCATTTTGACTCATAGCAACCTCGAGATAAAGAGGAACTGTCCAGGGGTTTTTTTGAAGGCTGTAATCTTTATTCTGGCAATCATGGAGGCTTTCTCCTGTACAGTTGAATCTCCAGCCAAATGCTTACCTCTTGCATCACCAAGCTCTTTATCAGTAGAGGTAGAGCTATATGGAATGCATATTTGTGAAGTATTTGCTTTTTAATCTTATGTGTTGTGTCTACTATGTATTGATACATAATTATACATGTATACATTTATACTCATGCAGAATATGTTTCCCAGTCTACTAAGCCACATGTAAATCTCATGCCTAACTTAAATCATGAAAATGTTTGTAAATTATATCAGTTCTCTTCTGTGGTTGAGGATTCTTGTAGCTTATTTGGAAATCATGAAATCCAGTTTTCTTGTTCTGTGCACAAGAAGAAGCGTAAAAGTTTGCTGTGGTTTTTGAGTTTTCTTTCATATTTTTCAAGAACCGTCTTACTGGTTTAAAGCTTTCCAGGCCCCCTGTGGTGATAAAGACTCACATCTCAGGATGGACTCACTGTATCTGCACCTCCTTCCTGGGATAGTCATGTTCCAAATAGGGACAACTCTTCTCCTAACCTAGGCTAAAAAGCCACACTTTCTTAGTAGAGCATCCTGTTATGTTCTAGTGAAATTCAGTTATCACTCTCCTAATGGAGTTGTTTGCCTTTCTATTGTTACCCTTGACTTTAGGCAGCATGACTTTTGAGTGTCCTTTTTAAACTAAAAGAGTACCTCCACCTAAGTTGAAAGTCCCGTGACATGCAGGGTTCTTTGGAAGAATAGCTACAATTCGCATGCTCCATTTACTCTTTTCCATTTCCTTCTCCTTTTGTTGAGGACGTGCTAAGCTTGGTCTATTTAACTTTAATCAGTAATCAATTACGATCTTGGCTAAATGGTCCCAGGCTGCCTCTTGTGAACAGAGCCATTATTTCATTTTCACCCTATGTCAGGCTGACAGAGAAGACAAGATTTGATGCCCATTCTGGCTGCATATCAGGACTGATTTCACAAAATAGCTGAGACCTTCTTTTTGCTTCACATAATCAGTAATCTGATCTCAGCTTCTAGTTGAACTACTTGCCTTTCTCCTAAATAGCCTAAACTAAATTAATCTGATTTCTCACCTGACCTCTTTGGGCATATATCAATCACTGTACTTCTGCTCTCTTGGACTGAAGTCTTGTTTTTAATACCCTTCACTAAGCACCAAAGCTAAAATGCTTTCCACATTGAATGAATGGATATCTGAAATATCTCAGTGACTTTCTTCTTTTTGTTTCTTTTATCCGCCTCAGACTGATAACCTGTCTAGCTACTCAAAAGAAAACCAAACTAGCTACCATCGTGTTGATTTAGACTGATAGTGATTCTTTGGACAGAGGCAAAAGCCTCTGCTGCTTGAGGGAGCGTCAATAATGGAAGTTGTTATTGTGACATAGAGGTTTACTTGTTGGGCCGATCGCCACAAGATCAGCAGTTTGAAATCACCAGCTTGCCATGGGAGAAGATGAGACTCTCTACTCAGATAAAGTCTTAGAAACCTTTGAACAGCAAAGACTTTTGTCTCTGTGGCACTATCTTTACCCAAGACCTGCAACACTCTTTTTTTTTTTTTCATTAATATTGTCTTCTAACCTTATGTGGTTTTCCTTTTTTTTTTTCTTAAAAATCATTTTATTGGGGACTCATACAATTCTAATCATAATGTATACATACATACATACAGACGTTGTGTCAGTAGTTATATCTGTTCTGGGGTGGGGTGGGGTTCTCTCTTTTTTATTTTTATTTTTTTTGATTTGGGAGAAGTAGACCAGTTTTATAGGGCAAGCAAGCTTAGGCAATTAGCATATTGTGATCTTCAAAATTAACAAGTGAGTGGCAGCACAGCTGCCAGTTAAGCTTCAAAGGCCAGGGCTGTTTACAGTTACAAAGGCAACAAACTACAAACCCCAGGCAACAAACTGCAACAGAGTTCAGGCATATCCCGCCTGTAGCCAGGTCAAGCATGTCTGGGCTGGATGGCTCCTGACAGGTCCCCCTTTTTTGTTTTTTCAAGTAATAGCCTTCCGGGAACTCCACCTGTCTTAGGCTGTCAGGACACACACTCAGTCCTTACCCGTCATCGGTCAATGGCCTTCTAATGTCACCATGGCCTGTCTTAGGTTGGTAAAGAGTGCTCCTGATCTTACCCATCAATGGCTGTCAAGTTCAGCTCACAGAGGCAGAGGGTCTTATCACATACTAGTTGTGTGTGCCACTCTGTTCGAGATTGCTCATCTCCAAGCGACAATAATGAATTTGCAGGGGCCTTGCTTGAATGGTCTCAATCTGATACTTAATAAATGCCATGAGGTTGTTGAATAATACTGGCCGTAGTGAAAGCAAAAGCAATAAACTAACGAGAGAGCCCCAAAGTGGCAAGAGGTAAGCCAACAGTCCATTGAGCCCGGTCCACAGCGGATTAGTGTTCAACTCCTTTCTTCTCTTCTCCGAGTCTTCTTGCAGCCACTTGATTTTGTCTCTTACAATTCCAGATTTGTTGGCATAAAAACAGCATCTTTCCTGTAAAGCCAAACAAATACCTCCCTGCTCTGCAGCAAGTAAATCTAAACCTCTTCTATTTTGTAATACTACTTCTGCTAAAGAATCTACCTGATCTTGCAAATCTTGTGTAGTGCCTGATGAGGCCTGCATATCCGAGATTAGC
>PVJH01041514.1:0-14916 GCA_004026705.1 Nesogale talazaci | reverse complement strand
CCTGGCTCACTCAGTTGTGAGGGTGACATTCCTGCTCAGAGCAGCCAATGCAGAGAAGACCACAGAATTGGCTCCACCATGAGACATGACATCCCCTCACTGACCCAGGGTGCTACAAGGGACAACACTGGAGAGAGTGTGGGGATTGGGCCCATTCTGACTCACCCACTCAAAGGGAAAACACAAAGGGAATGCAAAAGAGCAGTAAGGGGAGCAAAGTAACGAAGTCCTCGAGGAATCCTAAAAATAAACTTTGGGGACAGGGCTTGGCACATCATCAGACTCAATCAGAAAACATAAGGGTCATTCATTAGGGTCAGCAGATAGACCTGGAACTATTTATAGCCCCCACCCTCACCCATGTCTATCTCTCTAAGAAAGACAGGACAAATAATCCCAAGGATAAAACAAAGGGACTGATGATTCTGCAGGGACATGGGAGAGAGAGAGACTTCGGGGAAAGGAAGGAGGGAGCGAACAAATCCAGAGACAAGAGAACAAGTGATCTAAAAACCAATGGTCAGGAGGGTGTAGGATGCCTGGTGGGTTTTAATCAAATACACAGTAGCCAAGAGGAATTATTGAGAACCAAATGAAGATTGAACATGATGGTGGGACAAGAGGAAAGCAAAAGGACATAGAGGAAAGAACTAGGAAGCAAAAGACATTTATCGAGGTATAAATAAAGGCACATACACATATAAATATTTATACACAATGATAGGGATATAAATCTATGTACATACATTTATATAAGTATTAAGGTAGCAGACAGACATTGGACCTCTACTCAAGTACTCCCTCAACACAAGAACACTTTGTTCCAATAAGTTTACGTTCTGTGGTGCTCACCTTCCTGACACAATCACTGAAGACAAAATGGGAGTATAAGCAAATGTGGTAAAGAAAGCTGATGGTGCCCAGCTATTAAAAGATGTATCATCTGGGGTCTTAAAGGCTTGAACATAAGCAAAGCAGCCATCTAGCTGAGAAAAAACAAAGCCCACATGGAAGAAGCACACCAGCCTATGTGATCAAGAGATGTCAACAGGATCAGGTAGCAGGCAACAGAAGACCCCAAACAAGCAATCATATTGATGCAAACAAAAAGGACTGGTATGGAGACCCAAAGCCCAACTGTAAACAATTGGACCTCCCCTCACATAAGGGTCACAAGGAAGGGACAAGTGTGCCAGGTTGCAGTATAATACCAACAAAACATACAGCATCCCTCTAGTTCTTTATCCATTATCATGACCTCAGTCCCACCTTACAAATCTGGCTAGACCACAGCCTGTACATTGATACAGATAAGAGCTCTCAATACATGGAACCCACGTCAGATAACCCCCCCCCCCCCAGGAACAGTAATGGGAGTAGGCATACCATGAGGATAGGGGAAAGGAGAAAGCGAAAGGGAGAATTGATTGTAATGATCAAAATATAAACACCTCCCAAACCCCAAATGGCGAAGAACAGAAACATGGATGAAGGGAGAGAGCAGATGGTGTAAGGTATGAAAATCATAATAATTTATAATTTTTCAAGACTCATGAGGGTGGGAGAGGGGGAGGGGAAAAAGAGGAGCCAAGTAGAAAAAAGATGTTTTAAAAAGGATGATGGCAACATATGTACAGATGTGCTTGATACAATGGATGTATGGAGTATTATAAGAGCTGTAAGAGCCCCCAATAAAATAATTTATTTATTTTTAATTGCTGAGTTGGACTATATAAGTCAGGTATCTGTGCCTAACCCCCCCCCCCCCACTAAAGGTATAATGTTAACTTGAGGCTTTGGACCATACCCATAAACTACTTGAAACCCTGATAAGGGGGCTGATCCAATTTTGCTATTCCACTAGACTGAAAGGAAATCAACCCTAGACAGGAAGAGGACCTCATTAATATCAAGAAAAAGCAGGAGTACAACTTATCCTTCGGCCTAATGTCCTTGCTTCAAAGGCCATTGGCACTATGTATTGCGGTCACACAGAATTGATAAAGAGGAGCCCTGGTAGCATAGTGGTTATGCAGTGAACTGCTAACCACAAGGTCAGCAGTTCAAGCCTACCAGCTGCTCTGCCAGAGAAAGACAGGGCTGTCTGCTCCTACAAAGAGTTGCTGTCTCAGAAGGTCTACCCTGTCCTGGGGGCTCGCCCGGAGTCCACGTTGACTTCGTCACACTTTCTGTTCCATCTGAGAGCACTCTGTCCACATGCTATGGCAGCATGGTGCTGTGGTCATTGCCATGAAGTCAACTTGATTCAGGGCGGAAGAAAACATTGTCCAGTCCCAGAAGATCTTCACCATACCTCGAATGCTTACTAACATCACAGTGCCTTTTATGCAAAAGGTCTTTTCCACCCAAGGGGGCCTATCTTCCAACACACTATCAAATAATATTCTTTAAGGTTTCACAGTTTTCATTTGCTTTTCTTATTAGATGACAACATCCGTCCTTTCTTCATAATCTCTTATTCTGGAAGTTCTGCAAGAGTCCCCCATGGATGACCCTGCTGGTATCTGAACTGTTGGTAGCAGGGTGTCCAGCATCACAGGGAGACACAACCCACTGCCTCAAACTGAAAGATGGGCAACTGTGTGGCATACCACATGACTTGACGACATTTCCATTGGATGCTTTGATCTGGAACTTTAAGAAACAGAAAACCTGTGTTTTTATCCACTGTACATTAATAAAAATATGTCGAATTTATATTTCAATAGCACTTTCATGTCAATGAGCTCCTTAAAATGGCATAACTCTCTGGTGGTACATGAATAATTGCAGCCCATTTCACAAGTGAGGACACTGGGACTCAGGTTGACATTTGGTCCTGAAGTGCAAGGTCAGCATAACACACCCCGACCCTCACCCCCGTGCACTTCTCTAACCCTCAAAACAGAAGTCTGGCAATCTTCCCTGATTAAGCTCCCATCCAATTTGTACAAATCTCACATTAAGGACCCTGCATAAGGAAATCCTATTAGTGGAAAGTGATATTTTGGAGGCTGATAAATATCGACCTACTGTTCAATTCCGTTCTTGAGCTTTTAGAGAAAGCATCATTTTACCCCTCTCTTGAAACACCTCAAGCATGCTAAATTATGGATATATTCTGTAAATGTACCAAGAGACTTCAAAAGGTTCGTGGGTAATTCCAAAATCTTTCAATTCTACTTTTCCACAAACATTTTAAAGCCCCCTTGTAGAAATTCACGTTCTTTTGTTTGAAAATCTTGATGTAATGTAGTCTCTTCCTCAAACTGGATTTATTCCTTCTTCTATGCCTGAAACAACATGTTAATCTTGTAGGAAGCATCTTAAGGAAGGTTTCACCTTAATAATTATCCTCAAGCAATGAGATGATATTATTATAATTAGCAGCATTCAAAGGATTTCCAGGTAATTAGAGCGGATCGCATTTTTTAAAATTAAGAAGCAAAGACTTAGAATTTAAAGGAAAACAGAACTTGCTATTAACTTTTCAGCAACTTGGTGGTCCAAGTAGAAATCCGGGCTAATTCTTATTTGGGGAAATACCTTCAATACTTAATTAGTAGCTTGGATCAACAGAGTAAGAAGAATTATTTATTTATCCTTTGCAGTACAGCTACTGATATTTCAGTCTAATTTAGGTTTCAAATTAAATCTTATTTCTTTGGCTAGTTAAAAATACATGACTACTATTTTAAGTGGTTTTAAAAAAAATACAAAAAATTCACACAACTGGACCAACAGACAACATTGTAATACAGAGCAAAAGCTTGAAGTTGTCAAAGACTTCCTTTTTCTTGGATCCATGGTCAATGCTCATGGAAGCAGCAGTCAAGAAATCAAATGACTCTTTGCATGGATAAAATCAGCAGCACAAGGTCCCCTTAAATCGTTAAAGGGGGAAACAGGTTATAAGGATCTACATATAACCTCCTCCCTGAGGTATGGACAACAGGGAAGTGGGTGAAGGGAGACATTGGACAGCATATGATATGACAAAATAATAATAATTTATAAATTATGAAGGATAGATGAAGGAGGGGAAGAGGAGAGGGAGGGGAGAAATGAGCTAATACCAAGGGCGTACGTAGAAAAAAACATTTTGAGAAGGATGATGGCAACAAATGGACAAATATGCTTTGCATACAAGGGATGAGTGTATGGATTGTGCTAAGAGTTGCATGAGCCCTCAATAAAAGGATTTTAAAAAATAGTTAAAGAGCAAGGATGTCACTTTGAGGACTAAAATGTACCTGACCCAAGGATGGCATTTTCAATTGCTTCATATGCATGCGAGAGTTGGACAGTGAATAAGGAAGACAACAGAAGAATTGATACATTTGAATCATGGTGTTGGCAAAGAATATTAACAGTGCCAAGTACCAGAAGAAAAATCAAATCTGTTTTGGATGAAGTACTGCCAGAATGTACCTAAGAAGTAAGGATGGTGAGACTTGGCTCACATCCTTTAGATATTTTATCAGGAGAGGACAAGTTCCTGGAAAAGGACATCGTATTTGGTAAAGTAGGTGAGTGAAAAGGAGGAAGACCCCCTATGAAATGACACTGTGCCTGCAACAATGCGTTCAAGAGTAACAACCGATGTGATGTCACAAGGTAAGGCAGGGTTTCATTCTGTTGTGAATATAGTTTCTATGGGTTGGAATCAACTCAACGGCTCATAACATCAACTACTTGGAATTACAACACTTGACTGCCGTATCATTTTTTGAACACAAGAGAATGGCCACTCATACTATAAAGGGAGAAAATTAGAAGACCTTAAAAATGTATGCCTTATGCTTGACTAGCAACTAAAGGCAACCACAGATGGTGTTTTGGCGTTTTTCCTTCCAGGTGATTTTCATGTATATATATGATGTATGATCTATAGTGTCAAGATAATACTCTGCTGTGTGAGAGGGTTATCAGCCTCAGGGATCTTCTATGGTGGGGTACAGGACTCTGCTGCTTCCCCCAGCAACTAGAACCAACTGCTTTGTGTAATTCTTCTGCTTGCTAAAGATGAAGGATATTGAGCCCTCCAGAGTGACTCATCTCCAGGTGGCTGCAGCACAATCTTACCCCTGATGAAATATAGAGGAAAAAGTCAACTATTTTTTGGTTTTATTTTATTGGGGTAAACTATCTATAACAAAAATTTTCTACTTCAATCATTCTTAAATACATAACTCAAGGACATCAATTATATTCAGCATGTTGTACAACCATCACCACTCGTCTTTCCAAAAGTGTCTCCAAACTCAGTGACTCCCATTCCCTCTTACCCCTAGTTCTGATAAGCACGAATAAACGCTGTCACCATGCGTTTGCCTATTCTAGGTAGTTCATGTGAAAGGCATTCCCAGTATTATGAATGAGAGTTTTATGTAAATCAAAATAGCTCAATTTGGTACAGCTCATTGTTTATTAAATGTCAATGCTCAATTGTTTGCTCGATGATCGTCTTAGCAGTAGTATATAGAGAATCTTTAAAAAAAAAGTTTTGGCTGAGTGATTGTGTGCAGGACTGCAGCCCACTGGGATGGAGGTTCAATTTCAGCAGCAGCTCCACAGGAGCAAAGGCTGAGCTTACTACTCCCACTACCAGAAGGCAGTGATGCCCCCCCCAAAAAAAACAGTTTTATTGGCACTTCATCCACTTTGTACAATTCAATAATTCAGTCATATCCAGAAGAGCTGTACAATCACCACCCAATCAATTGTGGAACATTTTCTTCTTCCTTGTTCTTATTGTTATGCATGCAATTATTTTACCATAAGAACACTAAGATACAGTACAAAATTCCAGATACAGTAAAAAATTTTAACATCATACAATAAGAATAATAAGACAATTGATATCAGATCAACAACGTTTCTATGTCTATGGCAAAGTAGTACCTCTTTGTTAGTACAAGCTATTGAATATACTCTAAAGTTTTAATATGATAAGCTTTGCTGGGGCTGGTTCATAATTATGAGTTACATGTACATTTGTTATGTTGCAGAGATAAAATGTAGCATAGATTCCAAACATATTTGTCCTAATGCCCCCTTTTCTGAAAAAAGAAAATCACTCACTACCCATTGGCAATCCAAACATCTGAACTATATGTATCATCCATAATTCAGGATAAGGTATAGATATCTGCTGTTGCAGCCTTCTTGATTCATTCCAGACCTCCTGCAGGGTGGTATCTATCTGCCCACAGTAGGATTAGGCATCCGGTTCCCTTTTCCATTTGATTTATTTCACTCAGCACTTGTTTTCAAGGCTCACCCATACCAAAGCATCGGAATTTATTTCACTGAATGGCTGAATAATATGACAAGGCTTCAAGAGGATCATCAAAAGATTTCATTATCTTTACATTTAATTTTCCCACAGACCATTTGAAGTCCTTTTGCAGCCCACTGTGGGTAGACAGCATATTTTATGGATTCATCTATTGTAGACAGACATGTATGTTTTTTCCACCTTTGGGCTATGGTGGACATTGAAGGACAGATCACAGAGTGCCCCCTTTCAATCCTGTGTGTATAACTAGGAGTGAAGTTGCTGCATCGTGTTTAACTTTCTGAGGAATCCACAAACTGTTCTCTCCAGCAAGAGTCCTTTAAAGGCACACAAATGGTTTATTTTAGAGCTAGACGAGGTGGTGGTATTTGAAGACTGCTAACTCTGGACCTGCCCACTGCGGGTGGGTTCTTTGATGCTCACCTACTTTTCCTACCATTTTTCTCACAGTGACACCTTGGCGCCCATGGCTTCAGGGGGAAGGACAGCCAACACCATGAGCCCCAACAGGAGGAGGGCTGGGATTCGAGGAGGCAATGCCACCAACTAGCCGGACGCTCACTGAAGGAAAGCCAGGGGAGGAGGTCAGACTCTTGTACAGTCCAAGTGTACACAGAAGGTGGAGCTTTAAATAAATGAAGGTTAGACTAGTGAAGAAAGGTCCGTTCCTAACAAGTTGATATCCAGTGCCACCCTTTGGAGTTTAGGTGAGGGTGGGGTGGGATAGGGGTGTCCCTTCAATAAAAGGCACATTAGTTCGCTGTTTCTACTGATCTCCGCATGAGATTCTAGGGTTGAAAGCTTTCTAATACGGCGGCTTTCAACAGTTTCTCTTGTTATGATGACCCCCCTCCCCCCAACCATAAAATTATTTTAAATGCTACATCATAACAGTCATTTTGCTCCTGCTATGAATCCAGCAGCCCCTGTGAGAGTCATTTGCCCTGCCCCCCCCCCCCAAAGGGGTCACGATCCACAGGTTGAGACCCACTGGCTTAAAGGATTTAAGGCCCAAGTCCTTTCCAACTTTGGCTTTATTCCTAGGCCCTGTTTCCTTAAATATCTCATTTGGAGACAGAAATAGGAATATGGTCCCTGGTTTACATCCACTGATCAGACAAGGCCAACCCACTTCCCCTAACCCTGAGAGCCTGACGATTTCCTGTAGGACCTTCTCCAAGAATTCTGAACCCTGCGGAAAAAAGAAGGAAGGAACAGAAACCAGAAGGATAATGCAATCAATATGTACAGCCACTGAGAGATCGTCAGGAGGAAAACAGATCTTAGTTTTCAAGCCATTTTCAAATAATTGCCGAGAACACAGCAAGGACAAAATAATGAATAACTGAAAGAAGGTGAGAGCTGCATACCAAATGATATAAACGATGTCAGCAACAGCAGATCTACTGCGTAGAGATGATGTCATGGGAGTGTAGGAAGCAGGTGGCTCACTCCAAAGTGAGCCTGCATCATTTTTATTTCTACCTTTGTGGTAGTGACCCAATTTCATATATAAAAGTGTAGGGGTAGAGTCTAGCTTGCCAGTCAGGTTACACCCCGATGGTGCCCCTTTGTGGGCGTGGCCTACTCATAAAGAGGACCCTGGGGATCACCCCTGTCTCTCTGCCTTCACCTTCCTGCTGGCCGGCCACACTGAGACTTGCCCAAGCCCTCTAATGGATCCACAAGATTTCTGGATTAATGGATCTGCTACCATTGGATCCACAAGATTTTTCATCCACTGGCCTGTGATCTTCCTGCATTTTGCATCATTGAATGTGGGCTGCATGCATCCTGAAAAGGGAGCTATGGACTAATATTGGACTTAGGGATTTGAGTTGGACCGGGCTGGGATATTTTTCTGATATATAGCTAATTTTTGATATAATGCTCTTTCTTACACAAATGCGAGTGTTACTGAATTTGTTTATCTAATCAAACTGACCTAGCACACCCTTGTTGATCAAAAACTATATATTTTTAAGCATATACATAGCAGGTATTTCTTAATGTGCCTCTGCTATTTGAAATGATCTTGACCACCAAGTTTGACGTCATCCTCACCACAAAATGCTTCCTCCCAACAGAAAGTCATGCTCATAATTTACTGGGAGGTCAACTAGCCACCTTTCAGTTAAGAAGCCTCTGTGAGTGTGAGTCCCAAGGCAGATTAGATACCCCATCTCCATGGGTCTCACCCACAACCTCAGCATCAATCCAACCTCTTTCAAAATCAAAATAGACATGAACTCAGTCCAGATGTATCCACCTTTGTATATCACTGGAGCTTGTGCTAGCACTGTGGGCTAAACATCAGGCAGTTATCCACAAAGTCCGTGGTACAAACCTCCTGTGGACAAAAGGTGAGACAGTCTGCTTCCTTAAAGATTGGCAGTCTTGGAAGCCCTGTGGAGGTTGAAGACTCTCTCTTTTATGATTGCATATAATCCTAAACTGTCCTATTTGATTCCTATCAACTGGAATCAACTCTGTGGCAACTCTGTACAATAGGCTGTTGGTGACACAAATTGCCTTGAAGTGCTCCTCTATTAATTGAATGGCTGGTGGTGAGAATACACTCAGATGGACCTCCAAAGAAAGACTTGGTAGTTTATTTCTCCAAAACTGAGCCCCTGCGAAAGGTGTGGTACCCAGTGCTGCTCTAACCGCTATGGGGCTGCCGTGCGTCATAGCACAACTTGATAGCAACTGTGTTGTTAACTATCTATCAGCCCCACAAATAAAAGATGCATCTTCAATTGCTGCTGTTAAGCAAAACCCACCAGTTCAGGAATCATTTCCCGGTTCTTAGTATCTCTTAAGTCAATGATATGTGCCAAACAGAACCTGGCCTTTGAGCGCATATCAGCCCTCGAATATTCCCTATTAATCATTGGAAAAGAAATGCAATGAAGAGAGCTGAGTAACACAAGTCACTGGAGTTTTAATGGTGGCTATTTTTCCTGTTAGCAATCTTCCCAATGTTCCTAAACACCAGGCATAAATTTAGAACGCCTCACCCCAAGAGTCCCCTGCTTTCTTGACAAGTCTCCAGAAATTAGTGTGCAGTATTTGATTATATCACAATCAATATTTAGAGCTCATTGCATGCAGAATATAGCAGTAAAGCACTGATCCGTACTAAATAGAAGTGTCTAACATAATTACAGGTATTTTATGTTTGCCTTGTACTTTTTCTTCTCTTCCAAATATTCTACTGTAAACATTAACTACTCTCATAATTAAAGAAAAAATATATATCAGTTGGCATGCCTGCTAATTAAGATAATGCCATTTAAGACCTTCCCAGGTTCCTAATAAGAATAGTTGCCTATGATCGCTCCATTCTGTCTTTTACTCATTAACCAGCTAGTTCTGCAAATATGTTTTGCTTTGATGGTGGGCCAGGATGAAATTAAAGTACTCCTGGATTCCACAAGTCTAATATTTCAAATGAGGAATTTCAGCTCACTCAACACATCCTAACACACTGAAGCATTGCTTATGTGAATAATTAGTTTGCATAATGTGTATTTTAAAAAAAGGAAGGGGGAGAATTTTCCAGGTAGGCACTAATTGCTCTTCCTTTGCGAGGTGAGGAGAAGGGGGTGGTTAGAGAACTCTAGCTCTCCTCTTGGGGAAGGGCACCTGGCTTGGGGTTTGCAGCTAGGCTAGCAGACCAGCAAGAGGCCAGGGAGGGATCATCGGTAGCAGCCAGTCTATTCAGGTCCAGTCTCAAAGGAGGGAGGAGGAGGAGATGTTCTTCTTGTGGCTTGCTTCCAGCCCACTCTGACTCATAGGGCAGGGCAGAACTGCAGCCATAGGTTTTCCAGGCTATAATCTTTGAGACCAGAACCTCAGGTCCTTTCTCTGAAGGAGCTGCTGGTAAACCACCCACTCCGGGGTTAGCGGTAGTCTTAACCACGACACCTCCAGGGCTCCCGATAGCCAGCCTCCTCGTTGCTCACTGGGGCCAAGTTGATTGCAATTACTACAGGACCTTACAGGACAGAGTCTAACTGTTCCTTAGGGTTTCCATGGCTGTCAGTCTCGGTGGAAGCAGACTGCCTCATCTTTTGGTCGGCAGCTGAGAGCTTCACCGCTGAGTCACCAGGTCTCCCTGCAGCCAGATTACCACCGTCGATTTGGGCTCAGGGCAGCCCCTGTGGCCATGGGTGGAACTACTGCATGGTGCTTTCTTGACAGCAGCGACAGCAGCAGCACTGGAGGTGATGTTATCTAATGCGGCGCCTGTTCTTTCTCTGCGTGGCCCTCCTGTTCCTTCCAGCATCCTAAGTAATGTTTGCTATCGATTTTGATCATAGAACAATATGTGTTAATATGGCCATAGATTGTGTAAGTATAGTATTTCTTAGCTTATAAACGTAGAATTGTTTTTTAAAATCTTTCCATCTTGAAGTACAGCATTCTTAGTTACATTAGTAGTCACTGAACAGAACACCCCCCCTTTTTTTCCATTCTCTTTCTCCTTTTTCCCCCTTTGGTTGCTACTGCACACTTTAAAAGAATTATTGATCTAGGTCCACAAATAGCAATATGTTAGCTAAAACAGAAGATTTGACCAAATCAACAATGCGAGGACCCTGGGCATCGTGCATGCAGACAACGTGCGTGACGGGAGGGGTCCCTGTCATTGGGGAATAAATAGGGATGACGCTGAGCAGAGCCCATCAGAAGGTTCAGCAAAAAAAATGAGTAGGATAGATAGAGTTTTCAGCTTGGTCTATAGGATTGCTTCTTGTAAGTTAGGCTTTCGAGAATGTTTCTGTTTTTATAACGAACAAAAGTGATTTTATTCAAAATAAGTAACATGCCTGCTAAAACACAGTACAAAAGTGCCTTAGGCCATCTCGGTAGGCTTCAAGTGACCACACTGCTTGGCAGTCATCTTTACAGAAACGATAGTGCTGGGCTGCTCACCAAGAGCTGTGAGGTTCAAATCCAACGGGCACGCCATGAAAGATGTGGCAGGCTACTTCTGTAAATACCACGGCCTTGGAAATCCCGTAAGGCGGTTCTGCTCAGTCCACCAGGGTCGCTATGGGTTTGAATCAACTCAAGGGTAACAGATTGATCAGCCTTTCTCACACAGTGTGGTTGGTGGGGTCTCAGCACAAACCATGTGTGCCACCCAGGAACCTGCTTAGTATCTGAGGCAGAGGAGAAAATATGTTTCAATGGCTAGGATTCCAATGGGTTCACCAGCTCTAGGACTTACTCAAGGTTTATTTTTAAAGCTCCACCTTCAGGTACATGGATATCTGGTCCTTTTACTATGCTGGTTTGTGCCAATGCTGGTTCTAAAAGATGATCGCAAATCAAGAGCAAAAGGATTCAAGAAAGAATAAGCACGGCAAAATCTAATCCAGCTACCACCCCCAAACCAGGGTGTGCAGAGTCTCTTATTTTGGAGTTAGACCCAGCTGGGGCTTGAAACTGGCTCCAGACATTCAGTAACATTGCCAGATGGTGAGTTCCTCCAGGAAGCTATTCTACTGTGGGTTTTATTCCCTCGCCAGGTCTGCTGAGCATAATGTGCTTTTGTATCCCGTCACCAGCACCCTCAGCCTTCTCATTCCTTCACTCTCCAGTCCCTGTCTCCTTCTCTCCACTCCAGGGAAAAACTCTGAGCTCAAGGTCGACTGCTGGCTGGCTGACTGATTTATGGTCTCATATCCTATGTGTGTCGCTGGTGCTGGGTGTCACTGAGTCGATTCTAAGTCACGGTGACTCCCGTGTGATAGAGTAGCACTGCTTCATAAGCTTTGTCAAAATATAAGTTGCAATCGTCATGCAGCAGATTGGGGTCTCCCCCGTGGAACTGCTGGGTGGGTTCAGATCCCCACCAAGTTGCTCACCCTTTGCTCCACCGTACAGCTGTAACCCCCAAATACAGCACGTCGCAAAGACTTTCTGGACACATTTTTTAAAAAGTTCTTTCCTTCAAAGTGGATTTTTAGTTTTGATGCTTGTTCATCTGGTTTGACCTTTGTGTGTCTTTATTTTGGGGTTTGGCTGGCCCAGTATTTACCCTTTACATCACTTTCTAGGATATCCCTGGTGACAAGGGACTTGGGGGTTCAAATCTGCCCATAGTTGTCACGGAAGACAGGCCTGGTGATCCGCTTCTGAAGTTGTTGCAGCCGTGAGAGCCCCATGGGGGCAGTTCTGCTGTGTACACACAGAGTCCCCATGAAGCTGAATGGACTTCAGGGCAGTAATCATTAGCCATGATTCAGCAAACTCTTCTGTGAAATGCCCTTTTGCTTAAGCGCCCCTAACAAACAAACAAAAACCAATAGGTGCTGGCTTCCAGATTGCTCTCATCCTCCTCTCCTGAACTGTCTAGCAATGAAGCACAGACGAGATAACAGGATCCAAATGCTATCACTTAGACACTGCCTAGATTAGCACGCTAGCATTGAGAGAATGAGGATACAGGAGTGGATAGAGAATAGGCTATTTCAGTGCCATAATCACACGGGTGCTTATGACAGATACAAGGTTACATGACAGCATGTGTCAGCTTGCCGCATTGGGTATCAGGACTTGGACTAGTGACCGTTAGAGTTGGCTAATACTAAAAATACTAAAACTACAACAGTTTTAGTCAGAATTGGGTAATACTGAATACTAAAACTATTTACAATTTTCTCAGAGTTGGAATTAGTGACAGAGTGATTGCACCCTCCCTGTAACCTTCTGCTCCAATATCTTTCCTACTTCCTCAGCAATAAGCCACAGGACTGCAGGGGAAAAAAAGATAGGTACAGGAAAACCCATCAAGTCTGTCTGTTTGTCACTGTTACATCACTAGTATTTCAAAGGTCCGTAGAGATACCTATGTTGGACCGGTTTCCCAGAGCTTCCAGACAAGAATAGACTAGGAAGAAGACTTTAGCAACCTTTAAAAAAAAAACAAACCCTAACCATTGAAGACCCTAAGGACTGTCAGACTGTTGTCTGATAGACGGCTGGAAGATTCACCCTCTAGGCTGGAAGGTACTTGATTGGGGGGCGGGGTGCAACAATGGGTGCTCACAGGGAAGATGGCCCAGAATTGAGCAGACCAGGCAATGCTTTCACGCTGTCTGCGAAAACTGAGATACCTGTAAGTTCAAGCGAATTCAAAAACATCTAGCAAAAGTGTGGTTACCCCCGAGTGAGTTTAAAAAAAAAAACACACACAAGAGAATAATGCGGTTGTCTGAGGGATGGGGTCGGGCAGCAGCAGGTGTTTACTACATGTTTCATGAATGGAGGAGATACGGCTCAAGGCAGGGGGGGCAACCTGGGAAGGCTTCTGTGGCCTACAAGGTGTTTTGATCCAGTCCAACAGGTGAGTCGAAGCCCGAGAAGAAGTTAACATAGGCGCACTAGACCAAGTTTCACGGCTTATTGTACAACCAAAAGGAGGGGGGCGGGGGCTGTAGATGATATTTCCTTCCAGTGACGCCTTCTAAAAGCACCGTTTCTGCTTCCCAACAACCCACCGTGGCCAACCCTGATGGAGAACTGTTTCCTTGCACCTTGGAGTCACTCTGTTCCTTTCGTTTCACGTCCCAAAGGCGTCCTTGGAGTGACTCCAGCCTGCCGACGAATTCGGGCAGGCCCAAGGGACAGCTTCCCCCTAAACCCGAGCCCCCGCCGCATCGGAGCAGCGTCGCCCAGCGGCCGAGGCGGCCAGTGCACGCCGAGCTCCCCTTCTAACCGCCGCGCTCCGCGCCCGCAAGCTGCCACCTCCCGGGGCGGCCTGGACAACTCCGCCGGCGCCGGGCGGCTGGGGCCGCGGCCGAGCGGGCCCCGTTATTGGCTAGCGGGGCGACGGAGGAGTGGAGCGGACTCCGTGATTGGCGGGGGCCGCCGCCGGAGGGGGCGGGGCCGCTATATCAGAGGAGTCCTTGTCGCGGCGCAGGCAGTTGGGCTGCTGGAGTGCGGCGCTGCCGCGGAGTTCCGGCGAGAACGGCGGGGGTCGGGGAGGGAGAGGCGGTCGCGAGGCGCAAGGAAGGACTTGCCCGGCGCCGGCCTCCCTCCCGAAGAGCGGCTTTTGCGGGGCCCCGAGCTAATTCCGAGTCGTGGCGAGGAGGGGCCAGCGCCGTGCCCACCAAAGAGAAGGCGGCAGTGGCAGCAGCGGCGGCCCCAGCCATGCTGTGCTATGTGACGAGGCCGGACGCGGTGCTGATGGAGGTGGAGGTGGAGGCGAAAGCCAATGGCGAGGACTGCCTCAACCAGGTAACCAGGGACCAAGTCGGGGGCTCCGGGGCCAAGTCGGTCCCCCAAGGCCCAGGGACCTCGCGGCGGCTGCAGACGCCTGGAGCAGCAGCTGGGGCCCGGGGGAGTGCGCCCCCGGCGCTCAGCCGCCCCCTCCCCGTGGGTTCTGGGCGCGCTGGGTGTGGGGGCGCAGAGGACGCGCGTTCGGGGACCCACGACTCCGGGCACGCTGACACGGGGTGTGGGGGTGGGGGGAAATGTGAGGATCTGTCACCCTGCTGACTTCTCCGGAAGGTGGCAGCGGGACACACCTGCCCGCAGGTGTGTGTGTGTGTGTGTGTGTGTGTGTGTGTGTGTGTGTGTGTGTGTGAAAGAGAGAGAGA
>PVJH01041513.1:0-14904 GCA_004026705.1 Nesogale talazaci | reverse complement strand
TCACACAAGCCCCAGTAAAACGTCCCTCGTTACCACTGCCCCCTAAAAACTCTATCAAAATAGAATGAATTCGCAGGCAAATATGAAAACCCAGCCTTCTTTTAAGCCCAGCTACTAATGAGATTTGCAAAAAGGTCACTCTTTGTGTGTGTGTGTGTGTGTGTGTGTGTGTGTGTGGCATCACTGCCCTGGTGGGAGTAAGAAGCCCAGTCTTGCTTCTGGGGAGCTGCTGCTGGATTTGAACCATCAACCCTGTGGGCCACAGTCCCGCACACAACCACTGTGCCACCAGGGCTCAGCTAAGATTGCTCCATTGTTAAGGAATTGCTTAGGGTAGATAAGTACAGCAGAAATTGCTAGTTTATCTCCAGAAATTCATTCTTCTTCCCAGACCTACAGCTGGACTGTTTCTTGGCATCCCTTGCATTTAGGCATAGCCATGTGATTGAATTCCAATTGTGAAGAGAAGTAACATGGCCATGAACAGGCCCAGCCCATTAAAACCATCCATAAGCGCTTCCATGTCTGGAGCCCCACATTAAAGGCAGTGATGTGGCATGGATGGATGAGGGCGACCAGCTAACTTCTTCATCCCTACAAGAGCAAGAAATAAGTTTCTGTTATGTTTGAATCATTATGCACTTAGGGATCCACCGATTAACAGTAGACAGACTATCTCTAACTGGTTTAAGGAGCATGATAATTAACTGGTTTAAGGAGCCTGCTAATAAAGCAGAATGTGCTTTCTGCCAGCAGCCCTACAAACAAAGTGTAGCTATGTATTTTTCCCAAGTAACATGCTCACACAAACAAGGGGGCTTCAAGGAACTCATGGATAAATTCTATTATCTTTTCATGTCATTTTCCATGAGCTTCTTTTTTTTTGGGTGGGGGGGGGGTGGGCAGGGGGCATCACTGCTCTCCGGTAGTGGGAGTAGGAGGCCCAGCCCCACTGCTGGAATTGAACCTCCATCCCAGTGGGCCGCAGTCCCGCGCACAACCACTACGTCACCAGGGCTCAGGCTCCATGAACTTCTTAAAGCCCTCTCATATAACAACACACAAATGATTAAGTAGAAATCTTCTGGCTTGGCACACCCATGCATGTACTTTGCGTGTCTCGTGACATTTCTATAAGGGAATCTTGGCCCCATTCACCAGCCCTCTCATGTGACAGATATATCATTTGCTTCATTTTTGAAGAATCTGAAATTGTTAAATGAGAAAACTTTATCAGATCATCTTAGTGAAACTCTTAAGTTAGGTTATGTTTTCTTACTTTATAATTTAATGATGTTTCCGTCCTTTCCATTGAAGTCAGCAAAATGTAGGGAAAAAATAGGCACACAAATGTACTTCTTAACAGGAATGGGGAGGGAATGCTTGATGAAAAAAGCAACCAAACATCCACCCCATGTATTATTTGCAACAACAAAATGCACTAACATGTAAGTCTGGTTCCTGTATATATGGACTGTAGCCCAGGATACGATCAAAGAGAATTTAAATGTTTAGTTATTTGAAAGTTTTTGTTTACTAAATTGAAAGCCAGCTTTTACTTCACTAGAATTAGGAGCCCTGGTGGCGTAGTGGTTATACATTGGCCTGCTAGCTGCGAGGTCTGCAGTTTGAAACCACCAGCCACTCCACGGGAGAAAGACAAGGCTCTCTACACAGTTTGGAAACCCACAGGGACAGTTAAACCCAGTCCTACAGGGTCTCTGAGTTGGAATCAATTTGATGGCAGTGAGTTTGCACTTTTTAAAAAATGAGGATGATGAAAAAGATTTTACTTAACCTAAATGATGAAGTAAAGAGCTGACGGGAAAATTTCAAAGGACAACTCAAGAAGACAAAGTTAAATGTTACAATGAAATATGTTAATATCTGGAGTTAAGAAACCAAAATTTCTCAAGCTGAGAGAACTGAAGGATGAGTTATAATCTTTTCATATTTAAATTTTAAAATAGTTTATGGGCATAGCATGACCTATACAGAATGCATCAAAAAAAGATGGAGGGAGAACGCAGAGTGACTGTTCCAAGTAGAACTAGCTGACATACAGCCATTTCAAGAGGTAGTGTATCATTTAAGAACCAATGGTGTTGAAGGAAGAAATTCAAGCTGCACTGAAGGTACTGAAATGCAAGGTTCCGGAAATTGATGGTATTCTAGTGAAAGTGTTTCAGCAAGCTGATGAAGCACTGGAAGTGCACTCACTGGCTTATGTCAAGAAATCTTGAAATCTGCTACCTGGTCAACCAACTGAAACAGATCCATATTTGTACCCATTCCAAAGAAAGTGAGATAGAATGCAAAAGTTACCAAACAAGATTTATATCACATATAAATAAAGTTTTGTTGGAGATTGTTCAAACAGTTAACAGCAGTACATCAACACGGAACTACTAGAAACCCAAGCCGAATTTAAAATAGAGTATGGAAAGAAGGGTATAATTGCTGACATCAGATGGATCTTGACTGAAAGCAGAAAATATCAGAAAGATGTTTGCTGTGCACAGGCATTTAACTGTGTGAATCATCACAAACTGGATAACATTGAAAAGAATAAGAATTCCAGAACACTTAATTGTGTTCACGAGGAACCCTTGCAAAGATCAAGAGACAGTACTTTGAACAGAACAAAAGTAGATGAGTGGTTTAAAATCAAGAAAGGTGTGCATCAGGATTGTGTTCTTACACTGCACCTATTCAATGTGTCTAAGTATGTAATTTGAGAAGCTGGCTTATATGAAGAAGAATACTGCATCAAGATTGGAGGAAGGCTTCATAACACCTGTGATACGCAGATCAGACAAGCATGCCTCCTAAAAGTGAGGACTTGAAACCCTGATGACGAAGATCAATGATTGCAGCCCTCGGTGTGGATCAGGAAAAACCCAAACCCTCAACATGACCAACAGGAAATAGTCAAGAATTCTTTCTTTCTTGGATCTGTAGTCATTGCTCATGGAAGCAGAAGTCAAGAAGTCAAGTAACATATTGCATTAGGCAAATCTGCTGCAGAAGACCTCTTTAAAATCTTAAAGAGCAAGGATGCCACTCTGGGGACCAAGACGCGCCTGACCGAAGCCACAGTATTTTTGGCTCGCCGCATATGCATTGGGCATTGCATATGGAAAACTGAAGAAGAATCATTTGAGTTGTGTTGGTGAAGAATTTTTTTTCCATTGGAGCTCTTCCATATATTATAACGTCTATTATCTCAAGTGGACATATATAATTATTGGCATCAGCAATTTCTAAACAATATTTCTCTTATTTTCTTTCTTCTTGAGCCCTTTGATATGTCTCCTCTTCCCACCCCCACCCCCCTGTCGTCCGGTGAAGAATATTGAAAGTACCATGGACTACCAGGAGAAAAAACACGTCTGTCTTGGAATGAGTTATACCGAGAGAGGAAGATGAGACAGAGGATGATGAGCCTTCATTTCACCCACTTTGGATATGTTATCAGGACAGACCAGTCCCCAGAGAACATGCTTGGTAAAGCAGATGGGCAATAAAGAAGAGGCAGACCCTTGATGAAATGGATTGGCACAGGGTGATGACCAAGGGCTCAAACATAACAATTATGAGAATGACTCAGAACCAAGCCCTTTTTCATTTTATTGTTCATAGGGGTCGCTATGAGTCAGAACTGACCCAAACTACAAACGAGTTCAAGAGAAATTAAACAATGGTAACAATTTATTATTATGATATTTTTTTCCATTCTTTTTTATTGTTTTTTTTTTCAGACCAAGATTCCAAAAGAATATGAAAGGAGGTATCTCTTGATAGTACCTTTAATTCACTTTAAGAATCCAAATCATTTTTTAACATTAATTATAATGGTCAAGTTAACATGCAATACATAGAAATTGTTCTTACTGCCAATAAGCCTACTGAGATTTTAAAAGCTACAATTCTTTTCTGTTTGCTAGATAATTGTGATCCAGCTTAGTGTAAAAGTTTGTGATACCAAAACTAGACTCACTGTCATCAAGTCGGTTATGACTCGTAGTGACACTGGCACAGAGTAGATCAGCCCTTGTGGATTTCGACAGATGTAGGAGAGCAGAAAGCCTCACTTTTCTCCCTTGAAGCAGCTAGTGGGTTCAAACTGCTAGCCTTGTGGTTTGTAGCCCAGCACATAACCCATTATGTCACCAGTGTTTCTTCAAAGCTTTTGATGGGGGACTGATTTTGAGAGTATTGCTGGAAGTTGGAGGGGGAGACATTTTCTTCAAAAATAATGTTTATGAGACCCCAGGCTGCCTTCCTAAGGATTATTGAGGAAATTATTGTACACACATGCTTTTTATATGGCAGTTTTTATCCATAATTACTGGAAATAACTTGCTGTATCCTGCTATAGCCTTTATGGGGCTTGGGGAGCCTTTTAAAATGTATTTCTATTTGAGGTGGCGGCTGGGTAATGTCCCTAATAGCAAGTACAGGATCAGTCAGTCGGCTTGTCTAGCAGTCAGAGTTCAACACTTTACCTTTTGAGAGTATTTTCAATATGAAGATGAATAAAACACTACCGAACATAATGAAGATCACTATCTCAAAACCATTACACTTTATTACCTCGGAAAGGAACTACTCCCTTTCTTTCTAGCCACATAAATCTAATTTTACACATTATACTTGGTTATCAGATTTCCCCTGGGAAGCCTGAGTTCTTCTGTGGGTGGCAATTAATTCAAACCAGGAAACAGGCGGCAAACAAGCACAGACAGCAGGCTAGAAAAAAGGACAGGTATGAAATAAACCGCCACAGCAGAGCTTTAAGAGAGCATGGCAGCAGCCAGAATGACCAGAGGGGAAGAGGACAGACACCTATAGAGACAAGCCGCCGAGGGGAGTGAGTGAATTAGCACATCGACCGCACCTTTGAGGGCCACTGAACCATATTTCAGCACATGGAATAATTGATGCTAAAATACATCCTGAAGCAAAGGCATTAGGCTAAATGATGTTCAGAAGTTTTTTATTTATTAAGATAGGTGGAATGCGAATTATATCTAAGAGTTTCCTCAGAATGTACTAAATATGAATGGTTCCTAATTATATGAAATTTTATTTAAATCAGACTGTTTATTCTCCTAACCAAAAGCTACTGATTAAAAATATAAAAAGTTCTCTGGTTGCATGAGGAAAACTGACTGTTGATTACTGACTAATTATTCACCTTCAAATACAATTTCTTCAAGTTAATAACCTTGGAGTGGTTTGAGTTCTTATGTAAATATGATAGGAACAAGCTACATTTTCTGAAATCAGAATCTTTTAAGAGTGTTAAAACCTATTTTAACTGTTTGTTTTGTACTTTGGATTTTTTTAGGATGAAATTTAATTAATCGTTTTTCACAGAGATGGGTATTAATACTTTATCTTCAGCCTTTTCTCCAGAAAGGAATGTCTGTATGCTTTGTTACCTAGCACATGCTTTTCTGGAAAAAAAATGGTGTTCCGATACACCAGCCAAAACCTTCCTACCTGTGTCCTGATTGACAAATCATTTGCTTGCAATGGGAAGCGGTTTCATTGAAACTACTGAGATTATTAACAAAGCAAAAAGGCCTTGCAGGTATAGTGAAAGAGAAGTGTGTTTTATTCGAGCCAGTCAGGGTACAGTGTAGCTTTGATGAAATAGGCAATTCTCCTCTAGTTCTTACATGCTTCCTTCCCATCCCCCAACTGTCATCCCAGTTCTGCCTTACAAATCCGGCTAGACCAGAGGATGCACACTGGTACAGAGAGGAACCAGAAACATGGGGAGTCCAAGGCAGATGATCCCTGCAGGAGCAGTGGTGAGAGTGGCGATACCAAGAGGGTGGAGAGAAGGTGGGGTAGAAAGGGGAAACTGCTTATAAAAATCTACATATAACCTCCTCCCTGGGGTACGGACAATGGGGAAGTGGATGAAGGGAGACATTAGTCAATGTAAGATATGACAAAGTAATAATAATTTATAAATTATCAAGGGTTCATGAGGGAGGGGGAAGCAGTGAGGTAGAGGGAAAGTGAGGAGCTAATCCCAAGGGCTTACATAGAAAGAAAATGTTTTGAGAGTGATGATGGCAACAAATATACAAATGTGCTTTGTACGCAATGGATATATGCATGGATTGTGATAAGAGTTGTATGAGCCCTCAATAAAATGATTATCGAAAAAAGTGTGTCTTATTAAAACCCTTTAACAGAGACTTCTGTTAACACATCTATATATATATGTATACGTGTGTATATATATGTTAAAGACACAACAAAGGTGACTGCGGTACCCTATACTGGTGAGTGTTTAAGAGGCAGACCTTGAACTAATGAGTAAAAACTGAATCTTGCATTATTGTCACAGGTGAAGTGTCAAATTTCATTTATTTAAAAGATTCACAGTTAGAAAGTATTACCTATTGTAGACTCACTGTGTGTTTTTCGGTATGTGTTCTGGGATGCAGGTGGCGATAAAAATAATAGATAAATCCCAGCTGGATGCGGTGAACCTTGATAAAATCTACCGAGAAGTACACATAATGAAATTGCTAAACCACCCTCACATCATCAAACTCTATCAGGTATGCTGCGTCACACTTCTCCAGTCCTCTCTCCGCCGTGGTCTGTTTTTCAGCATTATGTTTCACTGCTGGGTTCGTGTTTATCTATCAGCCAAGGATAATCATGTTATTAGTATGCTTAAAAACACATCCATTTTTCTGTATTATCTTTCAATAATAACATTAGGAAACCAGCAACTTAATTTTGGATTGCCTGAGTCTCGAAGTTGCTTATTTAAGATGTGTTCATTTGTGAAACTTGCCTCCCCTGCTTAAACCTGTTGGATGTTGGTGATGATGCCACATTTTGTTCATTAAAAAAAAAAGGTACTGTTTATATTTTATGAACTATAATGGCTAAAATGTCAGTGTATTGCTAATATTTGTAAAACCTAGACCCAAATATAGTATTTTGTTCGCTCCATTTTTTTTAACCAGGTCAAGCCAATGAACCATGGTTTGAGATTGTTAATGTCGGTGTTACTAAGATACAGTTCATGTAAAATAAATCACCATTGAAAGTATAAACCATGGAATTAAAGGGAAGGTTTTATCAAATTTTTAAAGAGTACTTTATCTTTAAAAATTATAGTATTTCTAATGCAAAATGCTATTAAGATGCAGCATGCAGCATTTTTATGTTTGGAAGACTATAAAAACTGAAATGTTTCATTATGCTAGCTTGTAATCTTGATCTCCAAAATAGGACATGTGCATCCAGTGGTGTGCTGGGTTCTGATTGCATCAGCATGTGACACCCTACTGGTAACTTCCCAGTAGTTTTGCAAGTCAGTCCTATCCCAAAGTAAATTATGACAAAAGTAATTATATCGCAGAAGTTGGCCTGCAAATTCAGGCCTAATTTTTCTCCCCCCGGGATCCAAATTTTTGGTATATTACCATGTTCCTCCTCATTGAGTTAGTATAGGTATCCTGGGATACACGAAGAAAATATTAGAACTTTTCATTGTGTTTGAATTTGTCTTTGTGTATACATTTAATAAGAGACATAATGTATTTATACAATGGTACATGCATGTAATTTGTATTGTATGTATGTACCTACATGGAGCAGGTCATGGGGGTGTGGGTAAGCTTCAGAAGTTTATGGAAAAATGGTATTAAAAAGATAATGGAATTTTTCCATGGATTTCTTTTTGTTTGTTTGTTTGTTTTGGGGGGGGCATCACTGCCTCTGGTGGTCGTGGGCGCTACCCAGTGCTGCTCCTGAGAGCTGCCGCTGGGTTTGAACCACCAAGCCCGCGGGCCACAGTCCCACACTCAACCACTTATGCCACCAGGGTTCAGCCCTCCATGAAGCCCTCCATGGATTTCTTAAGGGCCCCCTCCCTTGTGCATACATATATGCATGCCTAAGGGAAACATATACACTTGGCAAAACAATGTGTTATCAAAAGATTTTTGTAATTAAAAAGAATTAAAAGCTTATGATATACGGCTAACGATGAAAGATTATGCTACTCAAAGCCTTTCCTAAAGCTCTAAACTATCAAGGGCCTCTTAGGTCAAATGTATATCCTAATCATTCTATCTTGAAGCCCGTTTTTTTTTTCCGAATATTCCAAAAGATGACAAGAAATGGATCATATTTTTAGGAGTATATGAAACTATAAGTCAACGTGAAGATGAAACTGCCACAGTTCACATGATAATTCCCTTTATTTGATCTAAATAATCAGTTAAAGTCGATTTTCTATTTGGCTTGTGTAGAACCACATTGTGAGTAGGTGATTATATTAGTTTTCTGGCCTGGTGGGAGCAATTCTAAACCTCTGTTTTAATAGTGAGATTAGCTTTTTGCCTTTCAGTAGCTAGGGCTGAGAAGCCACATAATTAGCATGTGTTAGAGGGGCTCTGGAAGGAAGACTTGGTGATCTGCTGCCAAAAACAAATCGCCTTTGAACACCCGTGCATCCTGTTCCACTCCGACTCCTGGAGTTCCTGCTCCACCACGCACGTTTTCTCTGTCTGTGAAAAGAGGATGATAAAAGATGAGAGCAGCATGGAGAAGCAGTGTGAAAATCTCTTCAATAAATCTATCCATTTGTAACCTTTCTAAATTGCCCTTTTCTGTGTAATTTGAAAGATCAAAACTGTGACAATGGCACACTTTCTTTCTGAACCTAGAGAAAAAATAATTTTTAAAAAAGTGTGCAACAGTAGGGTCACGAAGAAGTTCCTAACAGCATTTTTAAATGACAGCATCTGGTGACGACATTAAAGTATTGTAGGAGGAACTTCACAGAGTGTCACACCGGCCCAGTTACCGGATAGATAACAGCTCTGTGATTGGACTCATCTTTTCTTCTCAAGGTCTGCCAGGCTAGCACAGGACTGTAAGAAGCAGTGAAGGGGTGTTGAAAGTTGATCGTCAAGACTCCTGTTCTGCATATTTGTGCTTCTCAGACTTAAATGTGCCCAAAGTCAACACCTCTGGGAGCATCAGCCAAGAAATCAAACAACTTATTAGACTGGGAAAACCTACATCAAAGCTCTTCAGTGTGCTAAAGAGCAAACATGTGACTTTGGGAACGAGGCTGGGCCTGGCAGAAGCCAGGTTATTTTCTAACACCTCTCTTGCTAAACAGTAATGAATAAGGAAGACTGGGAAGAAGAATTGATACATTTGCATTATGATGTGGGTAAAGAATATTGAATACACTATGGACTTCCAGAAAGATGGACACGTGTGTGCTGGAAGAAAATACACCCAGAAGTCCCCCTTAGAAGTGAGGCTGACAAGACCTTGTCCCATGTTCTCAGGAGGGACTGGTCCCTGGAAAAGGAGATCCTGCCCGGGAAAGTAGAGGGTCAGCAAGGAAGAGCAAGAGAAAGACCCTTCATCATTGGAGTCAATTCTGTGGTTACAACAGTAGGCTCCAACATTGCAGAAATCGTGAGGGTGACCCAGGACCGGGCATTACTTCATTTAGTTATACACAAGGTCCCTATGCGTCCAACCCAACTCAGCAGGACCCAATAGCCATGAAATCACCAGGGATCGTGTGAGAATGTAAATTATGACTCAGGAAGGTAGGTTGGCGCCTGAGATGATGATTTCCGACAGGCTCCTGAGCAGCAGTGCGTTGACTTAGAACAGCAAGGATCTAGGTTTGCACAAAAATGTTAACTGTAGATAGTATGGGCTTGTCCGTTGATCCGCCATTTGAATTATTGATCATTTGGGTTCTTTTTTTAATATGTTAAATACTGTGGTAAACTACAATCCTTTCCCGCCAGACTAATATGGACCTATTTATCAATAGGTAATGGAGACCAAAAGTATGTTGTACCTTGTGACAGAATATGCCAAAAATGGAGAGATATTTGGTAAGTTTTAAAAATTTCTCTGAAGTGTCCTGCTTGCTTAAGGATTGGTAACCATGAGTTAGGTATTTCTCAGCTTTCAAGTATTAAAACATATATATGCTCGTGTATAAGCCGGGTGTTTCAGCACATTTTTAATGCAGTTTTCGTGATAAAATTAAGTGCCTTTACTGATTCTCGAGTCAGCTTATCCTCTCGTATATATGGTATATCTAAAATGAGCTAAGGAAGACAACTATGGAAGACAATTTATTCTTATATATGTGATATTTAAGACACTTTTTAATTTTCTCATCTGTGAGGGGAACAAGTATTGATTGAGTTTCTGTGTCCCAGGCATTACATCAGGCATGAACGTTACCAAACCTAAAACAAAAACCAAACCCACTGCTGTTGAGTCAGTTATGAGTCAGAATAACCCGTAGGGCAGAGTAGAGCTGTCACATCGTTCTTAAGAACTGCAAATCTTCCTAGACGTGCACTGCCTCGTCTTCCTCCTTCAGAATGGCTGCCGGGTTAAAACTGCTGGCCTTTGGCTAACAGTCGAGCGCTCTAGCCCTGTGCCACTAGGGCTCTTTTGGAGGCATACCAACATAAACAAACACAGTCTTTGGGGTATAATAGTGCAGCAAGCCATTTGCCAGCTGTGAAGACCTTTGGACATGCAGTTCCTTTATCTCTATTGCAGTATTGGATTAATTGGGCTTTATGGTATATGCTAGTTCTTATGTTACAGATAATGTATTGGTTTTAGCAGTTGTGTGTGTGTGTTCTCCATGGAGCCAGAACATTGTAGATAGTCCAAACACATTTCTTCTTTTTTTTTTTTTTGAGCGTGGCTCTTTATTTTTAATGGTATAAGTCGCTCCTTTATCAATAATTGCAATGGATATATATATATATATATATATATATATATATGAACTACATGCTCCAGTGCAGGGTATTTGACGTGGGCTAACAGCATCATGTGACTGTATTATTTCTGAGAACATGTTTATTCTTAATCTAAGTGTAAGTCTAACGTTCTTTGTATAGCCTCATTAAAGAATAGTTTACAGATATATTTAAGGAAGAATAACGAAGGATGGTTTATATAAACTAACTTGCTTCAAAGTATACAACTTAATAAATTTTGACATTTAAACGCACATCTGTGCCACCCAAATCAAAATACCCATCACTCCCCAAAATGTCTTTGTATTTGTTGCAATATACTGTCTCTGCCTCCACTACACAGTCCCCTTCCCCAGGGAACCCCCCAATCGGGTGTTTTTGTCACTGCAAATTAGTTTAAGGAGGCCTGGTGGCATTGTTCCTATGTGTTGGGCCTCTCCCTACAGATGAGGTGACTGCTGCTCTCTGGAAGAGTTTTAACCTTTGAACCTTTAGAGCACAGTTCTGCTCTATACTATGGGTTTGCTGTCAGTCAGAATTGACTGAATGGCAATGGACTTAGGTTAATTTATATATCCTAGAGTTTTACATAAATGTAATAATACATTATATAATCTAACCAGATTTCTTCCTCTTAGTATAATTATTTTGAGATTACTTAATTCTGCTACCATGTATCTATATAATTTATTTTTATTGCAAGTAATATTCAAGTACATGTATATTCCACATTGTGTTTATCCATTCATAAATTTGAGTTGGCTTCCGTTTTTGGCTTTACGTTGCTGCTGGCGATACATTGCTGCCATTCATATACACTTATCTTTCACTTATCACAGTCAACCTTCAAGTAATGCTCAGTGACTAGTATGTAGTAGAAAACCATTGACTCAGAAAACTATGAGTCGGAAACGTCTCAGTAGCAGTGAATTTTTGTTTTGTTTTTCAATAAGAACTTGATAATAATCATTGTTTTCATCTTGCCCTTCCTGGTCTTTATGCCCACATCATACAGTTTACCTATATTATAAAACATAAGACTATTTTATAAATATAGTGCTACCATTTTTATTTAAATTACCTGTTAAAGAGATTTTAATACTAAGGAAAAATCTTTCTATTTACGAGGGTAGTTACTGTTTTTGCATTCCTTTGTATGAATGTATATTTTCTTTTTTTAAAAAAATCATTTTATTGCGGGCTCATATTGACAACTCTTATCACAATTCATACATTCATCCATTTTGTTAAACACATCTGTACATTTGTTGCCATCATTTTCAAAACATTTTCACCTGGTGTCATTTTCGTGTGCCTGAAACATTTTCCAGTGTGGATCTACTGATGATAAACCATTCAATCTTATATATATTTACAATAGTCTTTACTTTGTCTTCATTTTAAAAAGATGTTTTCATTGGATATAGAATTCAAGATTGACAGTGATTTTCCTTAAGGCTGTTGCTTCCCTGTTCTCATTTACGTCATTTCTGTGGACAAGAAGTTTGCCGTCATGTTTTTTCCTTTCTTTTCTTTTTTCCTTTGTATACACTGTGCCCTTTCCTATTTATCACTCATTTTGACAAAGCGATTGTAGTGTACTTTGTGTGGTTTTCATGATTCGGGTTCATTGAGGTTCTTGGTTTCATGATTGCATGTCATGGTCATGTAGACGTGGGATAAAGAGATGGCCTAGGCACACAACCCACTGCCATTGAGTGATTCTGACTCACCTGTCAAGGACGAATGGAGAATAAGTGCAAAGAGCCTCAAGCAGCGATGGACTTGACATGCTCATCTTAAAGTAGGAGGGCCAGGATAGCTGGAGAAAAGCAAGCAGGTGAATTAAGGAGAAGACTAGTACAAGGTGAGATCAGAAAGGTAAATGGAAGCAGGAATTTGGGAGATGCTATGAATTGGTAGACCACTGTAAGGTGTTTGACTCTTAACTTGATTAGAATTACCTTGGAACTATTAAGAGGGGTTGAACAGAGAGGAGACTGGACCTAATTTAATATTTTTGAAGCCTTATCCTGGCTCCAGTGTTGCAAAGAGATCATATTTTTAGCAAAAGTGGAGGTGGGCCACCACATAGGATCCTGTGGCGGTCAGTGAGAGGTACAAGGACTCAGAGCAGGGAGCTAGCTTTGCAGAGAGTGACAAGCAGTCAGATCCAGAATGCATTTTGAAGGGAGAATCAGTAAGATTTCTTAACAGATTGAGACCATTTAAGCAGTGCATAGGAAAAGACCAAGGTCTGGCCACCTTAAGCATTAAAAGGTTGGGAAAAGGGGAGAAATCAGCAAAGAACCGGTGAGAAAAAAAAAGAGAAAACTGAGAACGCGGTGTTCTGGAAACCAGGGGAGAGTGTTCTTAGTAGGAAGGAGTGAACATCTGGGTCAGATGCCACTAGTATGTCAGAAAAGAGGAAGACTGACAACTGACTATTGTTCTTGGCAGTTGGTAGGAGAAGGGTTTTTAAGATGGTAAAAAGAACATTATATCTACTGAACTTGCTGTCTTGCAGAGTTGTAAAGCACCTAAGTGTCCAACCTTTATAATGATTACTCAATTTCTTCTCCTAACCTCTCCTCTCTACTCTTTGGAAGATAATGTTCTGTTTGTAAAGATTGGTTTTAGAGTAGAAATTTTCTTTGAAACTTCTCTTAGTAATGTGAATTTAGTCTTAAAGCCTAAAGAGGAAAGGATCACTTGCTAACTTTTTTCCTTCAGACTTCACCCACTGATATCTTTTTAAAGCTTCAGGCTGTAGTTTTTATAAGTAAGCTAGAAATGGCTATTACACATTAGCTGTCATGCTGATGAAAATGGAATATTCTAAATGATTCTTCTTGTTGAGACCTTTGATAATAAGTTTATATTGCATTGTCTTATGAAATTGATTTATAATTTGAGGATTTTAAAGTGTAAAATTTATTTCTGCTGTGAATTACCCAGGGTAAATGACAAATTTAAGTTCTGAGAGGAGGAAAATGATGTAGGTGGAGAAAGTAGAAGGTGAGTGCTTATAATCTTATTTCCTACTCTGCTTCAGGTAATCGCTTAAGCCCTGAGGAACAGCAGATACAGATAGTCTGTTTAGAACAGCAGAATCTCAACGAGAAAGAATTTTTACTTTCTCTGACTTTGTTAGACAGCAAGCGTATAATCCAACAGAACTCATGAACTGTTCTCATAAACCAGGCTGTCCCTTTTCTTGATTTGGCATCATCATGTAGAAAGCCATCTCAGCTAGGCACCTGGCTGGGTTTTCTCCATCATCTTCATTTCATAAACCCTACCCCTTTCTACCTCCCTAAATTCCTCTCCACGAAGTCCCTTTCTTTGCCTGGTGGTGTCAGGACCTTCAAGTCCATTCTGACTCACAGCCATCCCTCAGGATGTCCCAGGCTCTCACCATTCCAGCCACAGATTGCCATTGTCTCGTCTCTTCTGGAATAGTCACGCATCAGCTCACAGTCAGCAGTCACTCAAGCCGCGTGGCATCAGGTCTCTTCCCTTGGTCCCCACTGCTGCTGCCACAGTTCAGGGTTCCTTTCCGTGCTTTTCTTTTTATGCAGTCATGGACACTCCATCCTATTTGACTCTGCCACCAGACGTGCCTTTCTAAGACGCAAACATGAGCAGGTTGCTTATCTTTATTCTCTGAGATGTCTGCCGTGACTAAGTTCAGAATGCCTTTATGGAATAAATATGAACTGTCTTCAGTAAAAGGATTGTTGTTTAATTTAGTTCCTCTACTTTTTTACCTTTGGCTCTTAAACACCCCCTGCCCATGATTTCTCTGTATAAATAAACTTGCCCACACTGCCCCAGGCTTCCAAGCTGTTTTAACATGTACATGCTCGCTGACATGCCTGTAGTTTTAATCCTGTTTCATGTTCAATGTACTCAGTGCAGGTGGGGAGAGGGGGGTGTCTTGCCAGGACTGAGATAGAAAAGAAAGTGATGGATGACTGAGAAAGGTTAGGGTAAGGAATCTGATCAAGAAAAAAAAAAAAGGCAGAAAATAAAGGGGGGGGGGCCTAGGCTTCATGGCAGAAAATATAGATCAAAACAGGCAAAAACAAGA
>PVJH01041512.1:0-14907 GCA_004026705.1 Nesogale talazaci | reverse complement strand
TGGACACATAATGCAAATTGCTAGTGGTAAGTTTAACTTCTAGTTAGAGTTCCCATTTAAGCAAGAAGCACATGCTATCTTTACAAGCTATATACTTTCAATGTATGTATCAACATTTAGGGTTTCAAGCTAAATTTCCTCCACTTGTGTTTTCTTAGGGAAAATCAGGCACTGTAATGCCTAAATTTGTCTCCAACTTTTTTTGTGAGAATGTTGTAGGGGATTTGATGAAACAAGCTAAAGGCGATGCTGTGTGGCCTGCAAGAATGTCTAATGTTAGCATTCTATAAAGTGCTGTCTTGGAGTGTTGTAAAATAAACTGTGGACTCATAGTGACCCATAGTGGCAGAGTAGAACTGTCCCATAGGACTTGCTATACTGTAATCTTACAGATCCCAAGCTGATGTGTATGTCTGCAGAGGGATCACCTGAAGAACTTATTGGAATTTAGATTCTGCTTCAGTGTTTTGGAGGTAGGGAAGTAAAATCTCAGCAGTTGGGGTGTGGGGTGGAGCATATTGAACTGGAAGGAACCAGTGTAAAGCCCTGCTTTAAGGCAGACTTTGTCTTCACCCTCTGAGTACTCTGTTTACCACCAAGAGGCAGTTGACACTGTGAAAGGAGCACAGAGAGGTTAGATAGACTTAGATTCAAATACTTGTTCTGTCTCCTAATTGTTTAACTATTAGCTGATCCAAAAAACTCAGTTTCTTCAACTGCAAAGCAATACCCAGGCAGCAGCAAGGCTATAAAGATTCCAGATTACCTCTATACACTTACAAATACTCTGTCTCTTTAACTAAGAGCCTCACCCTGTCTCTGCTTCTTCTTCTTTCTATGTACTCTAGTAAAATTATTCTAATGGGAGCATTATCACAGAGTCACTGTATAGCAAACAGTCAACTGTTGTAATCATAAGCATTTTGGAAACAAATTTCCCAATCTCTGGGTCCGATTTCTGGTGCTATTGAAGATTAGATGTTTACTCAGGGCATGCGTTTAGCTTGTTATGCCTCCATGTCTTTGGCAGACCATGAGGACTGGGAACTACTTCAAAGGGCTACCACAATGGTGAGAAGAAGGCTGCAACACAGTTTTGGAGCCATGCCTGACACATAGTAAACATTCAGTAATCGTGAGCTTTATTGTTACATATCACTGATGTTGAGTGACATTGAGCCATTCTGATTTCTAGGGATGCCATATGACAAGAGTGTGGGGTTCTCTAAAGCATAATATTTTAATTAAAATATTGTTTTATTAGGGCTCTTACAGCTCTTACAACAACCCAGATATCAATTCTATCAAGCATATTGTACATATGCTGCCATCATCCCTTTTTTTGAAATCATTTGTTGGGGACTCATGCAACTCATCACAATCAATACATACATCTGTTGTATGGAAAGCACATTGCTGTCATAATTATTCTCAAAACATTTTCTTTCTAAGCCCGCCTCATATTTTCCCTCTCTCCCCGTTCCCCCCCATAAACGCTTAATAATTTACAAATGATCATTATTTTGTCACATTGTACACTGTCCAATGTCTCTCTTCACCCACTTCCCGGTTGTTTGTACCCCAGGGAGTAGTAATTTATATGTCGATCCCTGTAGTCTGTTCCCCTTCAACTCCATATTTTCTCCACCATCCTGGTACCATCACTCATACCACTGGTCCTGAAGGGATCATCTGTCCTGAATTCCCCATGTTTCTGGTTCTTGTCTGTACCAGTGTATATCTCCTGGTTTAGCCATATATGTAAGGTAGAATTTGAATCATCATGGGTGGGGGAAGGAAATAAGTAGAAGAAAGTTGCATATTTCATCATTGCTACACTGTACTGTAAAGGGATGTCACTTCCCCTACAGATGAGTTTTGGGTTCACAATCTGTACTCTCTCTCATTTATAATGATGTAACTTTTAGCTATTTGATGCCTAATACCTGATCCCTTTGGTATCTTGTAGTTACACAGGCTATTGAGCTTCTTCTATGTGGGCTGTGTTGTTTCTGAGCTAGATGGCCACTTGTTTATCTTCAAGCTTTAGACTCCAGATGCTATATCGTTTGATAGCCGGGCACATTAGCTTTCTTCACCACTTTTGCTTATGCACACATTTGTCTTCAGAAGGTGAGCATCATGGAATGTCAATGTAATAGAACAAAGTGTTCTTGCATTGAGGAAGTACTTGAGTGGAGGTTCAATGTCCATCTGCTGCCTTAACATTCAGCCTATAAATATGTACACACAAATCTATTTCCCCTTCATCATATATAAATATATTTACCTATGTTCATGTCTGTATTTAGACTTCTATAAATGCCCTTGTCTCCCAGTTCTTTCCTCTATTTCCTTTATGTTCCTTTTGTCCCACTATCATGCTCAGCCTTCATTTGGGTTTCAGTAATTTCTCTCTGTTACATTACTATTGATCAACCCCTATCAGACCTCTCATACCCACCTTGTCACTAATTTTAGATCACTTGTTCCCTTCTCCCTGGGTTTGTCAACACCACCTCATTTATTCCACCTCCCTATCTCCCATTTCCCCAAGGAATCATCAGTCCCAGTGTTTTCTTCTCCAGATTGTCCATTCAGACTATCTTATTTTGATAGACTTGTAGAGATAATAATATGCACCAAAAAAAGATATAAGATGAAGGGACCAAATAAAACAAAACAATGGTGACAACAAAAAATACAACATCCAGAAAAATATTTAAATAACTAAAAAATAAAAATGAGAATAGAAAAATAAAATTAAAAACCTGCAAATAGTTCAAGGTCTGTTCATTGACTTCCAGAAGTGTCCCCTGGTTGAGTCTGATGGGGTGCAACACTCTGGCCCCAAAGTATATCCTTGGCACTCTCTTGGAAACTCCTTGCTCTGCTCTCCCTGCTTATCTGCTGCACTCCCTTAGTGTTTTGCCTTGGTGTGGTTTGGTCAGATGGTACAACAATGTCCTTGGGTCTCCATTTTTATCCCCATAGGGTTTTGGTCAGCAAGGGGCACCATATTTCACAGTGGGGCTGGCCATATGGTCCTCTCTGTATATCGGCTGTGGCGATATAGTCCTCAAGGCTCTGTGGACCTGAATGCACTCTACTCCCTTCCCCAACCCCCTTCATTTTCTCATGTGTGCTCTGGTCAGACATGCTCCTCTCCCCAAGTCACAGCTTCAGTGCCTTCTCCAAAGCAAACTCCCCTGGGGGGAGGGACGGCTGTCCAAGGCATTGGGATTGGGGCCTAGACTAGAGCATCATCGTAATAAAAGTATGATCAACTTGTCTTCCTCCCACAAAGCCATTGGTTGAACTGCTAACACTGGTATTAAACCACTATGCTATCAGATTCTTTGTTTAATTATTGAGAAACCAAACGCAAATCACGGCCATTGAGTCAATGGATGGTATATTGATTTATACTTAGGGCTGGTAACCTTAAGCTCAGCTATTCAAAACCAAGAAGCAGCTCTGAGAGAAAGATGCAACTTTCTGCTTCTGTAAAGTTTTAAAGATTTAGAAACCCAAAGGGGCAACTCTCTTCTGTCCTCTTGGGTCATGGTTTTACCGTAATAGCTAAGAAGTGTCCACTCCTGGTCCTCAATCATCATAAAATTATTAATCAATGTAAGGGAAATAGGGAGATGAGGTTTGAGGTACACATTTTAGGAATGGAATAGGAAAAAGGCCCAGTTTCCCTCTGGTGCACAGCCTTGGAGGTGAGCAGCAGAGTACTTGATGAACTCACAGGGTTCACTGGGCTTCAGCCCTCCTGGAGTGACTTACTTGAGGCAAGAAACCATGCCCTGGTCCTCGGTGTATGCTCAGCAGATGGTAATTGCAATCTGGTAATGCACTAAATAACCCAAAGCCCTTTACAACCTTATGGGGGGACTTTAAATCAAGTATGCCTGTTCCTGATATTCTCAGGACACTTATGAAGCCCATTAAAATAAAAAAGGCAGAAGAGTCCGGTCCAAGCAGGACATCTGCTCCTTTAAAAAAACATATGTTCTCAGATAACTGTTCAACACAAGTAACTCAATCCCTTTGCTGCAGCAAGAACCCATTTGGATCATTTTTCTAGCAGCAGGAAATCCTCCTCAAAGGAGAGAGAATTATTCATGTGACATTTCAGGATCCATTTCTCTTCTGGGAGGCATTTAGTGACCTCCTTTAGTGCAAAGAATAGGATTCTTAGGACTTGAACGGGTTGCCCCCTTCCCTTCCACCTTCAAGATGATTGTGTTAGTCCAGATAGACTAGAGGAACAAATTTCAGAGACACACATATAGGTATAAAGAAAAGGTTCATATATGAAAGAAATGTGACCCTAAGGAGGCATCCCAATCAAGTCCAGTGCAAAGTTATAAGTCTGATAATAACCCATATGCCCGAAATCAGTCTATAAAGTCTGCTTCTGACTTAGGAAGTCACAGGTCAGTGGGTGCAGATTTCTGACGCTGACAAGGGGTCTCCCCATGGCTCCTCACTTCCAGGGTTCAGGTCCATCAACAGCATGCCACTCCAGCTTCAGAGGTCTGTCTTCATCAGGACAAAGCCATGTGGTCTCTCCACCGGCTACTCCAGCCTCCCAGCCACTGCCAGTCTGTATTGCCTATGGCTAATCATCTCTCTAACTAACTTCCCAAAACTGGGGAAGATAGCTTCTCATCTTCACAAGGGAAATATCATGAGATTTCTAAGGAGTCTCAGGTGAAAGCCATGCCCACACAGAGGCCTCATCGGCTACTCAATGGCTATCTCCAGATTATATTTCAATCATAAAATTAACAGAAGCACAAAATGGCCACAATAAGTCATCTATTTCTTCTTACCAATAGGATACTTCCCCTGTCCATTCAAATATACTTGTAAAGCAGTCCCCAAAGAAAGAACAGTGAAGCATTCTGAGTCAGTCATGACCTGCCAGATCCAAACCCTACAGGACCCTAGGCTTGAGTAGTTATTTAGAATCTTAGCTCTGAAGTTGAACTACTTTAATTCATACCTTGTTCTATATTCACAAGCTGTTTTAGAAATTGAAATCAAGTTCACTCATGGCAACCCCATGTTAACAGAGTAGAACTATGTTCCTTTGAGCCTTAAATGCTTATAGTTATTGACTTATAAAAAATATTATTGGCATCTAATTCACATCAATTGTTCATTCATGTCAAGATGAGTTGTGTAATTTATCATCACTACAATCAGTTATGGAACATTGTCTTCATGTTTGAACTAATCATGATTAGTTCCCTATTCCCCTCCACCAACTGCCACAAGTCTCTCCTATTACCACATAACCATGCTACCATTAATCCTGTCTCTGACAGTGGAATTTTTGAAGTAGATCTTTTTTTAAGGTCTTTTTCTTCTAAGAGAGCTCTGGATAGATTCAAGACTCTAAACTTTTGTTTATCAGTCCACCAATCAGGAGTTCTGTCTGCTGTTTTACCTTAAGCAAATTGCTAAACTTCTTTTTTCCTCCCTTTCTTCTCTGCAAAATGGAAATTAGAGTAGCACCAAACTCACCAGGTTTTTGTGAGAAGCAAATACTTTCATAGGAGCTCAATAAATACCACCTTGCATTTCTGAATCCATTATAAATTCTCAACCTTAAATTTATACACGAAGGACTGAAAAGTAGACTTGCAAAACTTAAGAACTCAAGGATAATCATAGTTGCTGGGATCTAACTTGATGGTAGCCAATGCTGTTGCTGTTGGGTGCCATCATTTCTAACACGTAGCAACACTATTTACAGCAGAATGAAACCACTGCCGAATCCAGTACCATCTTCACAATGTTCTTATGTTTGAGCCCACTGCTACAACCATCTCATTCAAGTCTTTCCTCTTTTTTGCTGTGCCTCTACTTCAGCGTTCTCAACCTGTGCATTATGACCCATTTGAGGGTCAAATCACCCCTTCACAGGGGTCACCAGATTCAAACAGTAGCAAAATTAGCCTCATGAAATAGCAATGAAGATAAGTTTATGGTTGGGGACCCACCACAACATCAGGGACTGGAATAAAGGGTCACAGCATTAGGAAGGTTGAAAACCAAGGCTTTACTTTCTCAAACATGATGCTCTTCTCCTGGGACTGATCTTTCCCCAAAACATGCCCAAACTATGTAAGATTAAGTGTCACCATCCTTGTCGCTAAGGAGCATTCTGACTGTGCTTCTTCCAAGAAATATTTCTATGTTCTTTCGGCATTCCTATATTCTTAGTCCCACAATTCAAAATCATCAATACTTCTTTGATATTTCTTAGTCAATATTCCACCTTCATGTACATAGAAGGAATTGAACATACTTTAACTTGGGTCAGACACATCTTAGTCGTTAAAGTAACCTCCTTGCTTTTCAACACTTTAAAGATGACGTATGCTGCAGACTTTCTCAATGCAAGGCATCATGTGAGCTCCTGACTGATGTTTCCCTGAGCATTGATTGTGGATGCAAGCAAAATCATAGCTACTCATCCCATTCTCTTATTCCCTCTAGTTAGCTCTTGTTACTCCTCATTTCTGTAGCCAACTTTGAGGAGCCAATTTCTTTCTTTCTTTTTTTTGGGGGGGCATCACTGCCCTCTGGTGGGAGCAAGAGGCCCAGCCTTTCTTCTGGAGAGCTGCTGCTGGATTTGAACCGCCAACCCAGTGGGCTGCAGTCCCGCACACAACCGCTACACCACCGGGGCTCAGTCACCAATTTTTTCTTTTAATAAAGAAAATATTATGCCCCAAATAACGCTAAAGTTAATGAAAATCTTTTATCTAGCTCACTTTGGATTCTTAATCATCGCTTATTTTTTTTTGATGTGAGAAGTTGATTCTTTGAGGGTGAATTTGGAAAAGTAGAGAAGGTAGGAATTGAGTAGGTTTTATACTTGTTCTAAAATGTGTCCTTAAAAATAGACCCTTTCTTTCCTGCCTTGGCACCCAGGATCCAATTGGCATGAATGCCTTCCTAGAGGAAAGTGGTGAACTGTCAGCATGCCAGTGGTTTGCTCTGCATTCCCCTCTTACTTTTAGTTGCAAATGAAGTACATTTCTGGAAACCACTCACCATGTATTGACATCTGTGAATGGAGACAGAAAAAAAGGAGAGAGAGTATAATCATCACCCACAGAGTACTGTACTGATCTGAGACTTTTTTTATGGGAGACAGATGGAATTGCATTTTATAATTTTATATAAGTCTGTCCAATTTTACATTTTCCCACCTAAAAGAAAACTGCCAGGAATTGTGTGCAATTAATGACAAGTTAAAAGACTTTTGGCCCCATGGTCATTCACCTCTTAAACACATAAGCAGGAGAACTGAAGTTCCCACATTTTCTCTGGGGTTTTCCTGTCATGTACACGAAGGAACAAGGATAAGAAGAAGTAGGGGATAGGAAAGATCTCATTGGCACTTATCGATGAAGAATACAGTAGAAATGTCTATCACTATCTGCAACGATGATCTAATACATTCACTTTGTCCAGACATGAGGAGGTACCGGAAACAAGATGAATTGAAGTCCTTCTATGCAAGTCTGGCAAATAAGTCCACCATCAAAGAATACAGTATGGCTCTTTCTTCCCTGAGCGGTTTGGCAGAAGCACTGTGTAACCAGCGATGGTGCCAGTATTTTGCAGCAACCTCTGCCACAGCAAATCAGCTGTGATGTTACGAAAGAAAAGTAGCTTGACTATGTGGAAATGATTCCATCCTGCAGTCTTTCCCCAGACAAGAGGCTTGATTTTGCTGTCCACGCGAGAGTGACAGAACTGATTAATTCATTATTCTAAATACCGTGCTTCACCATTACATGCTGATTGTTTATTGTTTCATCTTTTACATCAAAGGCAACATTGTAGCTCTATTTCAATCATCCAGAGTAAAGTGAACATTTGGCAATTGCACAAACTTAGAAAAGGGGAAATTAGGTCATACAGAAAAAATGAAACAAAGAAAAAAAGAAATTGATTGCCCCCGCGAACCTTCTGGATTAGCACACCATAGTGAAGTCTTTCTTTTTTATGCTATAAGAACTAGCACATCTATATAGATAGTCTGGATACCTTCAGAATCAACATGGTTTTTCTCCTCACTGTAATGCGAATAATATAGGACCACTGGTTATGAGGCATACTTTAGTAAGAGTCTGGTCAGCTCTTTTTTCTCATTTTGTACCAGTTTATCAAGCCTTGTCACCCCCTTTTTGAGGAGCATCAGGAAGAATGAGCACTAGAAATACCTCTGCACCTTCAGCTATTGGGGCTTTTCATCAGCCAAGTAGACAGAGGATTCAGATGGGTAATGAATGCACTTGATTCACAGAAATTATTGTTGTTCTTAGATGCTATGGAGCTGGTTCTGACCCATACAAAATCTGTGTACAGCAGAATGAAACATCACCCAGTCCTGGGACATCTTCACAATTGTATTTCTATGCCTGAGCCCATTCTTGCTGCCAGGGTGTCAATCCATCTACCTTATAGCCTTCCTCCTTTTTGCGGATCTTCTTCTCTATCAAGCATGATATCCTTCTCCAGGGACTGGGGCATACACACCGTATGTAAGACAAGGCATGATCACCTTTGCCTCTGAGGAACACTCTAGTTGTCCTTCTTTCAAGACAGCTTGGTTTGTCCTTTTAGCAGTCCATGGTATTTTCCAATACTTGTTTTCACTGCCATCATTCAAATGCATCAATTTTTATGATCCAGTGTTCAACTTGTACATGCATATGAGATGATTGAAACTTGCATGACTTGGGTCAGGTGTGCCTTAGTGCTCAAAGTAACCTCCTCGATTTTCAGTACTCTAATGATGTCTTGTGCTGCAGATATAGCTAATGAAGTTAGCTCTTGACTACTCCTTCCGTGAGTATTGAACTTGTATCCAAGCAAGACACAAACGCTGACAGTTTCAAACTTTTGTCCTTCTATTATGATGTCACCTGTTGATACAGTTGTGAGAATTTCAGTCTTCTTTAAATTGAGTAGTAATCCATGCTGAAGACTGCGATCTTTGATCATCAGCAAATGCTTCAAGTCCTCCTCATGGTCAGCAATCATGATTTTGTCATCTGCATATACCATGTCATTAATAAGTCTTCTTCCAATTGTGGTGTTGCATATAATCCAAATTCTCTGATAATTTACTCAGCAAACAGATTATATAAGCATGGTGTCAGTATACAACTCTGACACACACATTTCATGTTTTTAAACCATACAGTATCCCCTTGTTCTGTCCGCATAAATACCTACCAGTCTATATAAGGAAGGAGTACAATGAAATGATCAGGGAATATCATTTTTCTCAAGTCTATCCATAGTTTTTATGATCCCTACAGTCAAATGCCTTGTCACAAGTCAATTAAACAGAAGTAAATATCTTTCTGGTTTTCTTCGCTTTCAGCCATGGTTCATGTGACATAGACCATATTAGGGGATCAACAAATAGACATTTTCCTTTCCATTTTGGTAGTTAGTATTTCCAGCATTTGGCCATGCAAAGTTGAAGTCACAGAGAGTTAAGCTTTTCTAATAGTGCAACAAATTCTAATAGCATTATGATAATACAGTCTATAGTCTATAGTCACATAATACCATCTCAAACTGAGGCCCAGATAAATAAGTACCACCCATATGTAGTCAATGAAAATAAACATCCCATCCACACAGTGTGGTGATGTTTGTGTTCTTTGCCATCTTCATTAGAGCTTTCTAAGTAAGAAAGCTACTCAGGGCAAAAACTATGGCACTTCCATAAGCAACTAACTAACCAGGCAATCTTAAACACTAACTAACCAGCTATGGGTTAGTTGGGTAAGTTTAGGTAAGTTACTTTTTTTGAGGCTCAGTCACCATGGCTGCCTTATAAAGATGATATGAGGATTAAATGAGATAATACCTGTGTGGTACTTATCACAATGTGTGGCACTCTATACTGAGTTAGTATTGAACAGACAGTAAACATGGAGAAAAACTAACACTTATTGATGTTATTGATATGTGCTAACCACTCGAAGAGTTTGAAGTTTTCATCAGTAGCAGTAAGAAAAACAAATATGCCACTTAAGGGTCAAATGGCTCTAGTGGCTGCTTATGGTAAAATCACCAATCAATTAATAAACATCTGTTTAATATAATTGCTGGTGAGTTTGGGGTGTGAGGACAGATGGCTTGGATTAAATCTGTTTTGCCACTTAACCAGGTCATTTGGGGTAAGTAATTTAATCTCATTGATTCTCCATTTTCTTATCTATTGCAAGGTTAATTGCTGTGGTTCTAACCCATGAGAAAGTTATACCCGAAATCAGGTTAGTGATTAGAATCACACTACTTTAGTTTGATGCTCTTACTTACTAGTTGAGTGACCAAAGTGAGACAATGTAACCTCCCGGACTTGTTTTTCATCTGTAATATGAAGTGGCTAATGCATTTATTAAAAGTCAAACAGTAAGCTTTGGACTGGTGTCAGCCACAGAAAAGTCTCTGGACTTAGGAGGCGGTAGGGACTGAGTGCTAGAGCCAATTTGAATTGATCCTCAGGTTCAATTTCATACTCTAATAGGCCCTGTCCTAGGGTGCTGGCATGTGTAGATCAGTATAGATAGAGTCTGGAGATCGGTTTCAATAAAGATAGTAACTAAGAAAAACCCTGAAGCAGTTTTAGTCTGTCCCACCTGGGAAAGCCTTGAGTTGGTATCAACTTAACATTGATAGGTTTCGTTCCAAGAAGCCTGATATCTAGGTCTGGATCAGTGATGAAAGTCTAACTTTGCATTGAGGAAATATGGGTTTCATCCCCACCCATTGCATCCATCTTTCAGCAGAGACATGGTGTTGTGATGCTGCACACATTTTAGAAAAGTTTCCAGACTAAAGCAGACAATGAAAAAAGTCTGGGGAGCTATTAAAAAAAACAGCTAATGAAAATCCTAGGAGCTAACAATGGTTTGATGCACAGGGTCAAGAAGCATTTGTTCTGTTAGCATAGAGTTTCCACGCGTCACGGACTAAATTGATTCACTGACCAACAACAGTTCTCCCTAGAAGAGTAAGATATCTAGAAAGTTAGGAAATATGTAATTGTGACAGAATGTCCAGTTATTTCATGAGCAAGCATATTAAAAAGTGAACAAGGAAAACCATAACAAAAACAAAGGTCTAAACCCAGGTGGCATCGTGGTTGAGTGTGGGACTGCGGCCCACTGACTTGGCGGTTCAAATCCAGCAGCAGCTCTCCAGGAGCAAGTCTGGGCCTCCCAGTACCACCAGAGCGCAGTGATGCCCCCTCCCCAAAAAGTGAACAAGGATAAGAAGACAAGAACACTGAGCACCCACCTGCAGTGGAGGCAAAAAACAAACAAACAAACAAACAAACAAAAACTGGGTACGAGGTGTTATTTATTGATCCACTGGTGTCTTAAATTATCCAGGGATCGGTGAGCATGAATGGAATTATTTTAAAAAAGGAAAACAGAGGACTGTTTGAAAGGGGCTTAGAGAATAAATATTGTATTTTTTTTTCTGTTTTGCCATGTGTCACGGCAGGATCCCAGGTCATCTTTAATCTTCTAAGACATGACTGAGCTAAGATTGAGTTCCCAAGCAAAAATACTTAACTTTGCTCTCTATTTCCATCTTAGGCAAACATTTTTAAAATTTCAAGTGAAAGAATCATACTCACAAAGAATTAATTTGGTATACTTATGTAGTGACCCAAGGTTGTTTCTAGTTTGAGGCATATCTGGGGTCTCAACCACTGATGCACAGCATCTTTCCCTTCATATCTCAGTTCTTTTTTGCTTGTTTTCCTTTATCCTCTTGAACATTTTTCTCTGGCATCTCACCCATTTATCAGCCTCTACAGAGAATCCTTCTTTTCCAATAGAACCTGCAAAAATTTCCCACATACTTTCATTGTCCTGACTTGGGACACATGACTAACACTAACCTGGGGGGTAGAATATTTTCATTAGTCAGGTCTGACCATGTGTAGTGTGGAGACCATTGAGGAAGGTCAATAATATCAAAACTGAGTTCCCTAAGGGTTAGGAAGGGTTGGTTCTCCATAAGTATGACAAGTCCAAGGACAATTTCATCTATTATAACCAATTAGCCCAGGTAACATTGACTTGATTCCAACCCATGCCAACTCTATGTGTATCAGAGTAGAACTGTGTTCTATAGTGTTATCAAACATTAATTTAAAAAAGATATGCAAATCATCAAACCTTTCTTCAAAAACATTTCTGGACAGATTTGAACTTCCATCCTTTTTCATTACAGCTAAATGTGTTAACCACTTTGATCACCAAGGGACTCTACTACACTTTCCTGAAAAGAAGAAAAGTAGGATAGGGGATAGAAGAATCTTAATTGCCATAGTCATCATTTCCAGATTGATTAACACAACCATGAATGTACACTCACCCTTAAACAAACCAAACACATTGTCATTAAGCCCATTCTGACCCACAGTGATTCCATAGAATGAATTACACCTATCAGATCTTTCCTTCTGGGAGTGACTGATAGTTTGGAACCTCCAGCCAGACCTCCTAATTAATAGAGGAGCACTTAACTACTGCAACATCATGACTTTTAGAGTCATTCTTATCGTGGAATATATCCCTTTGAACTCAAAAAGTCACATTTCACTGTATTTATTCCCAGGATTTTGACATTTTCTTACTTGTATTTCCCCTGATTTTTATCATCAATCCTGGGCAGAAGAGAAAATTTTGGGAGGGAGAAAAAAGTGTCTCAAATAAATTTTCCTCTGTTCTCCAAATATCAGAAGCTGAGTGTGATTTGGACCCCTCAATAAAACACTTTTGGTTTTTAAGACTGTATCCCTTGGATCTCCTGAGATATTTCTACGGAAAGGTAATGCCAGCATTATTTAGATGTTGAACCCTAGGGACTCTGACCTTGACTTTGATGTCTCACTGTGTGTGAACAAAGATGGGTTTACACAGAAGCAAAAAATATTCTCCAATCAGACTCAAAGATTCTGGGATACATGGGCTTTTCTGCTCTTTTAAAAGAGACAGAATAATCAAAAGTATTTTTAATCTTTATGTGCCCAACCTTTTCTTCTTTTTTTACTTTATACTTTCAATAGTTGACTTTGATCCTTCAACTAGTTCCAAAGACAAGCGCTGAATACCATAGAGAGCTTCAAAAAGTGAAACTTCGGGGCACCCATAACCCCTGATTCCCAGTTACCTTTTCATTACAATTGTTATTTTAAAAGCTTCAGTTCCAGTCTTAAAGTTACCATGGCTGCTAGCCCCATTCCTGCATGTTTGATGGTGTTTATGTAAGGTGTCATCAGGTCCCCCAAACCTATTCTCCTGTGCTGTCCAGAACTTCAAAGAGTTCAGACTTAACTATTAAAGAAGTTAAGGCCCCTTTTCAGGAGAATTCAAAAAGAGATGTTATTCAACTCTGAAAGACTCAAAGTCACAGGCCATTCAAATTATCACCACAAATAACCCTTGGTTGTGTAGATGCCCTAATTTTGAAACTCCTTTTGGCCAATGGAAAGTATTTCATGTGTTTCTCCTATATTCATGTGTTGCCTTAGAAGATCTACTTGTATAAATCCGGTCACTTCTCTTAGCCCTGCTCTGAGTAGGCACTCGAGATAGTTTGGGAAGAGCTTGATTTCCCCCAAAATGCATCACTGAAGTTCTCCACTCAGGAAGATGGCTGAAGAGCAAAAGGCAGCTGAATTGAAAGAATGACTGCAGAACAAACACTACAAAACACTGTTTTGACAACCTAAGAGCTACTCAGTATGTGCTCCACGTGATCAGACTCCACATAGCTTCTTAAAAGGTCATCTAGGCAACCATTTTCCCAGATGCATGGTTAATTCTGAAGTGCTTTATTTAGAATCCAAAGAGATTTTCAGAGAGAGAGAGAGAGAGAGAGAGAGAGAGAGAAGAGAGAATTCAAAAAACACGGCAAACATGGATTTATTCATGTTTGTTTACTAAGCTGTAGTGAACAATTTCCTATATTTTCTTTATTGGATACCCTAGCCATGTCACAAGTTATAAATTAGAAAAGAGGATTTAATTCTTTTAGAAGATGTTGCAAGGTAGGGAAAGAGATCGATGCCAGTCAAACTTAGAAGCAGATTTTTTGATATGGTAGATTAGTAAGTACAAGTAAACTCATGCTTGCCTTGTTTCTTGGCTAATATAACTCTGCACATACCAGGAAATCTTTCAAGATATTTCCAAAATTGATGTCTTTAAGTTGACTTGAACTTTTCCACAGATCTCCATGCTCTGTCTACATAGTTTACTAGTGTCACCTGGTCACCAAATGTTCTGAATCAAAAAGAAGAAAGCTCAAATATTTTCTTTGAGTAAGACTTCTGCTGTGCAAATGGAGTCTGCTTCAACATTAATCCATCCTGTGAATTAAAATGAATTTTTTTTCTTCAAGGATTCCAAGTGGGGTGTATTGTTCCTTCTCTGAGAACATAGTTCTCAGATATGCAATGCTAGTTATGGTGCTACCCTTTAAGGGTCTCTTAGAATTTGGATTGTGGATTTTTGTGAGAAGCTATGACATAATCCAACATCTTACTTTCAACCTAATCAACTAAATATCCCTTAATGTATTTAGCCATCACTCAATTCTTTAAAAATTCTTTAAAAATAATTTCATTATTGAGATGTAGGGGTGGAGTCTAGCCTGTTAATCTGGAGATAGCCATTGAGTAGCCAATGAGGCCTCTATGTGGGTATGGCTTTCTCCTGAGACTTCTGGGAAATCTTACGATATTTCCCTTGTGAAGATGAGAAGCTTTTTTCCCCAATTGTTGGGAGTTGGAGAGACGATTAATCACGGACAATACAAGCTGGTAGC
>PVJH01041511.1:0-14923 GCA_004026705.1 Nesogale talazaci | reverse complement strand
GCACGCGTGTGCACGCCTGTGTGGCGTGCTCTCCTTTTCTCAGCTCAGCCTTTGAAAAATTCATGGGAAGACAAGCAGGCCCAGAAGGAACGGAGTCAGCACTTGTTCTTCCAGCTCGTGGAGCAGCCTGGGTTTGCGCCCGCCCTGCTAGGACCCCTGGGACCCATCGAGGACGGGCGAGCAGCCCCCAGTCTCTCTCGACTGTTGTGCCCTAGCCTTCACCCACCTTACCCTTTCCTATTCCTGGGGTCCTCGGGGTGGGATGCACTGTCCCAGGAGGGGGTGCTAACTCTGGGCCCCATCCTGTCACCCCCCTCTACCAGAGTGGGGGCCTTCTTGCCATGCCCAGGGGCTCCTCATCCACCCTCCTTCCTTGGGAAGCTCTTGGAACAGCACGTCAGCTAATCAAGCCGCGCTTGCCTAATCAGCTCTGATGGCTTCTTCTGCAAAAGCGCATCCTAATGAGGCAGGGAGGGACCGCACGAGAGACCTGGGCTGGAGAAGAGGCGGCCTCGGGCCCAGGGCTCCTCACACAAATGCTGGCTCTTGGGTGGAAGAAACAGGTGACGACACCCTTCCAAAGAGCCCTCTCTGGTGGTGTGATCCAAGGCTTAGGCCCCTGGCCGCTAACCCCAAGGCTGGTACTTCAAACCCATCACTGCCCCTTGCAGAAAAGGATGAGGCTTTGCTGGAAAAGGCTGAGCCTCAGAAAGTCCAAACAGGTGACTGTGAGTTGAAACCAACCTGATGGCCGTGGGTTGGGTTTTCACACGCCTGCCAGGACTGAGTTTCTGAACACTTCAGGCCCTGGGGTGAGAGGCAGGGGGTGTGTATACACACACACACACACACACACACACAGCAACCACTGTACACACATGCAATCCCATGAACACATGCACGGCACACACATACATATACTGTACACACATGCACTCCTCTGAGCACATACCCTGTACACACATACACTCCTGCGAACACATAGCCCCTCATTGGGTGATTTCTGAGTGCTAAGCAGGTGCTGGGATATGCACATGGTTGAGTCATGGATTCTGCCCTGTAGGATCATACACACTCGCTTGCACGCAGACACAGGCACACACACCACTCACTCCCCGTGTCCTCTTCCTGGCTGGGGAGACACTGTCACACTGCACTGTCCTAACACGTTCTGTGCACCACTGAGACAGACTGCATCAGATTCAATTCATTAGGAACGAGCGTTCCCTGAATGGGGCTGAATAATTGATGAGCAGCCGCTCTCAGGATGTTCTGTGTACTCTGAGGCTTGCTGGAGCCCTGCGATTCTATTTTATGATGATTTTTTTTTCAGCCAACAAAGCCGGCCAAATGCTCGCTGGTGCAGTGGGCAAAGAGATCAGAGCAAAGGTTAGATGTTTTACTATGTGATGTTTACACTGTAAATTCTCGGTCCACTGCTCATAATGGGAAATGGATACAGCGGTCCTGTGTGATGCTGGGAGGGACAGCAGGCTGTGCTCCCATCCGTCCATGGCTTGACCAAGGTGCTGCCCTGTCCTGGGGTGGGGATGAGGCCTGGGGGGTGCCTGAGTTCCTGCTGGCTCCTGGGTTGGGCAAAGCCATCAGGTTGGGAGCTGACCCCTCTGCCCTCCATCGTGGGTAGGGTTCCGTCCGGGGAGTGACCCAAGGCCGCCACAGGCACCCATAGTTCTCTGGGGTGTTGGGCTCAAGGTGAGACATCACCAGGCTCTTGCTGAGTTCGGTGGACTCCTTGTCTGATCATACCACATGGGGCTCCCTGGACTTGGGCAGCCCTGGAGGGGAAGCACTGGCCTGTGGTCAGCTGGTGGCCTACAGGTGGGTGGCCAGAACCTTCCCAGATGTTCCGTGGAAGAAAGTCTTGGCAAACTGTTTCCCTAATGGCAGCAGCCATCGGGAATCCTAAGCTTGACTCTCTCTAACCTATGGGCCTGCTGCAGTGGGATCTGTCCTTGGGCTGTAATGTGTGTGGGTGTTATTTTAGTGTGTGTGGGGGTGCTGGGAATGAGGAGGTTTTGGTCTGCTCATCCCTCTACGCTATATGTCCACCTGAATGTCCATCATCACATCCTGAAAGGGCTGTCTCTCCCAGTGCCCCTCTTCCTGCCGGTGGGGGTCTCCCTTACTTTGCTCCCGGCTGTGGAGTCAACGAAGAAAGGAGGTCTCTTCCCCTCATGTCCCAGGGTCTTTCTAAGGCCGGGACTCTTGCCCTTTTCTCTCTTCCTTTTCTGAATGTTGCCCCTCCCTCTGTCTCCAGCTTCTTTTTGTTCATTGCCCTGGCCAGGGTGGCACAGATGCCCACCGGCGGGCAGCCCCCAGGTGACTAGACCTCGAGTCTCCCAGACTCGAGCCACCCTTCCTGATTTCCTCTCGGTTGGTCCTCAACGCCATATTTCCTCTCTCTTGAGACCGGAGACCGGAGCATGCTTCCTTTCCCAGCCTGGCTGGTCCTGGAGTTAGAGAGACAGACCTGGGGGCACGCTCAGAGTCCACAGGACAATTTGGAGTCACCTTTCTGTGCCCCTCCGCACACGTTGGGGATAGAAACAGGACAGATGCTATAGATGAAAGTGAAAGGTGGGCGGTTACAATCCAACAAGCGTTATATAAAGGGTCCAGTCCAGGACTCTGTGTGCTTCCCAACCAGCAGATGTCAGAAGCCCCATGACCCAGTCACTGCAGGATCACGGTCGCAGTTCCGTGCGACAGACGGGGAGGAGGCTGGAGACCCAGACTCTAGGACGTTTGCCTCCCCCAGAGCCCCAGGTTCCCAGGAGGACCATGCAGCTCACCTTGCCAGCTCATCGAAGGGTGGACGGGGCTCCTTCCCAGCCTGGGCATCCCGGGCTCAGGCACCTCTCTCAGGCCAGGCAGGACCCACCTCCCCAACTCAGCCCCAGACGGTCCTCCCCTCCCTCCCAGCCCAGAGCGCTCTCCAGCTGCGGCACTTCTTACCAGGACTTGGAACCCTCTAGCTCCCAGCAGAGAACTCACCTTTCCTCCCAGATACATAAGACACGAACAGGCATGTCGGCAAGATTCCCTCTTACAAGAGTGAGGGAGGCGTCGCAAACTTTGTGAACAAAAGTTTTGACCTGCCCACCCCGTGTTTCCGAAGGTGCTTTCTCCCTCCCAACTGCAGTGTTCCCTGCCAGGGAGTCAGTTCGGACTCCCGGTGACCCTACAGGACAGGGCAGAACTACTCTGTGGGCTTCCCAGGATGTCACTCTACAGGACTCGAAAGCCTCTTTCTCTCAAGAAGTGGCACGTGGTTTTCAACTGCTGGCCTACGACGCCTCCCTTAAACTCTCTTGCATCCTTTCCTGTTGTGGTGATCACCCCCCCCACCATAAAATTTATTTTCGTTGCTACTTCATCACTATAATTTTGATACTGTTATGAATTGGGTGACCCCTGTAAAAGGGTCGTTTGACCTCCAAAGGTTGAATAACACTGTTCTAGAGTCTGAGGCAAATTCTGGGAAGGGGGGTTGAACCGGAATGAGCAAGTTGGAAACCCTGGACCCGAACTGGTTCATAGCACGGACCCAGAATCAAGGGGCCCTGGCCACTCAGTAGACTGTTCGCAGTCACCCAGGAGCCCTGGTGGTGTGTTGGGTCGTGTGCTGGACTGCTCGCCCCAAGGTCAGCAGTTCAAAACCACCAGCTGCTCCTCAGGAGAAAGGGGAGGCTTCCTACCCCCCATAGAGAGTTACAGTCTAGGAAACCCAAGGGCGGGTTTGAGCTGGAATGGACTTGGTGGCAGTGAGTTTGGTCTGGTGGCTACCGGAACGCACCAGTTTATTATCCACAGGCACTCGCTGAATGATGTGGACCCAAGTGACCCTGCAGGCTGCCAGCCACACAGACCTGCCTGAGATGGGCCTGCAGGCCACACTGGCAAAGAGAGCCATCTTGCATGTGGAAGCAACCGGAGCCCCGACCTCTGTGCCCCCAGCATGCTGCCCGTCCCTGCTTCTCTGGCTCTTCCTGCCCCAGGCCTGCAGGCTACACCTGCCCGCTGGGCCCCTCCTGCCTGCTGCTTGGTGGCTCCCTCCTGGTCTGGGCGACCAGGGTGGCCTTTTGCCCAGAAAGTGACCTGATGCCTCTTTGTCTGTAACTGACCCCTCATGGCCCTGGGCTAGGGCTGCCTAGTCCCTCAGCCTTTGGAGGGGCCGCTGGCTTCTGTCCATGGCACTCTCCTGCTGCTTCCCCTTTCTTCCAGTTGTCTGGCCAGGTCTGCCATCCCTGCCTCTCCCCAACCCCTCAGCCCTAACCCGTTCACTCAGGACTGCCTGCTGCTGTTCTGGGGCAGACTGGGGAGGGGGCACGGTGGTGGTGGTGGTGGGGTGGGGTGGGGGGCTACCTTTGACAGCCACGTGGACACTCTGGCTGATGGAGAGCTGGGGCTGGATGAGGACGCTGCACAGGTACTCGCCCTCGTCCATGCCCTTCTGCACGTCGGTCAGCTTGAGCGTCCCGTTCTCGAAGACCACCTGCCTGTGGTTGTCGGGCAGCAGCAGGGCGTCCTTGTACCACTTGATGGAGTAATAGGGGTAGCCGATCACCCTGCAGTTGATCAGGGTGTCCCGCCCGGCGACTGCCGTGATGTTCCTCATTGCCCGGATGCTGGGGGGACCTGGACGGGAGCCAGTGGGGGGAGGGGAGAGGGAGGATGGGGGAGAGAAGGGGACAGGAGATGCTGTCAGCCAGGGACGGTCAGGTACCCGGTGTGCTGTTCTCAGTTGCTTGGCCTCTGAGATTTCCAAGGGGGAGAATGCAATGGGGAGAGGGTTTGGGGGAAGCCCTTTAGTAGAAGGCTAAAGGCAGAGGCTGGAGTCCCTGGATGTGCTCGGGGATGCGCTGCAGTGGGAGGCAGGAACCCTCCCTGGAGCAGAGAGGCAGGGCTGCATGTCTGGTCCTCAGTGACACCTACAGGTGCCTAAGTTGGCTCGAGGGAGCAGGGGTGGGGGGGTTCCTTTCAGGGGAGGCCAGATGATCTCTTGCAAATGGAACTGTGGAGATCCTGGCCCGGGGCCCAAGAGGACCTGATCTGCATGGGATGTTTGCAGGGACCCAGAGCCTCTTCTCGGGACGGGCTGCTGGTTCCCCACAGGTCTCGTGGACCGCTACAACCCATGCTCTTCTCCTAAAGGTGGAGCAGCCAGTGTGTCCTCAGCTGGGCAGGGGGCAAGGGGAGAGCCCTAAGGGTTCCGAGGGCCCCACGCTATGGTGCCAGAGGGGTGCCGGAAACCCCTAACTTTTTGCTTCTCACCCAGAAGATGAGGGAGTCTGGCAGTCCCAAGACTCCTTGAGTCAAAGTGGCCTCTCTCTCTTGCTCCCATAGACCCTGTCAAGTTCCCGGGGCCAGGCCCCTCCTCTCTGCTCTCCTGTTCCTCCTCAACCTTTGGTCAGGGACCACTGGATTTGCCAGACACTCCCCCACCCTCCCCACTACGGACTGCAGGGCAGAGACTGTCCAGGCCTGAGAGACTGGAGAATCAAGGTGTGGGAGCAAACACCTGGAGGAGTCTCTCCTCACCCTTGAGGTTGTCTTACTTGTGCCTCCCTCCCTCCCCCGGCCCCCGTCTCCAGCCTGAGACCACTCCCCTAGGTGGCCGAGGGGTGGGTGGGGTGTGGAGAGGGGCTGGCTTGGGGGAAGCTACCGCCCTGGTCCCTTACAGTGGGGGCATACTGGGCTCTCAGCCTTGGGGGACACCCGTAACGAAGGTGGAACCGGGGACCCATGGCCCCATCCTGTCCTTGCAAGTCTCTGGTGGGCTGGTGCATGGCAGCGGGTGATCAGTGGGCAGCACGGGGCAGAGCGGGTGGGTAGGACTGGGAGACATCTGGGAAGGGGAACGAAGAGGGGCTGGGGGCGGGGGGACTGGTGAGCTACACAGGACAGACACATGGAGTGTAAGAGGACTCATGGCCAAAGGCAGGGGGCGGGGACGCGAGGAGGCGGGAGGACCTGCCCGGAAGTCACAGGGGCGGAGCTCACAGGTGAATGAAGGTCACACAGAGATGGCGGAGGAACTCAAAAGCCTATTCTGATATTTAAATGTAGACAGGCACCTCTTACGTTTATTCGCGCCTGATACTCAGCACTGCCCACCGAGTTCCGAGCCGTGCACCGGTACACGCCCCCGTCTCGGATCTGGGGGCCCGTGACGTTCATGTGGCTGATGGTGGTGCCGTCCGACATGGTGTACTGGTTGGTGCGGTGGCTGCCGTCCCGCAAGATGGGCTCGTCGTCCAGGGCCCAGGTGACGGTGGGGGGCGGGGCCCCCTTGGCCGCACACATCAGTGAGAACTGCTCCCCGGGGTTGACCACCTTCTCGCTGAAGGACGAGACGATGCGGGGCGTGCCGTCTGCGGGGAGCAAGGAGGCCGTTCAGGGTGGCCGCGCACGGAGGGCTGTCTGCCGGACCCTTGCTCCGTGGACCGGGAGGCCGGGCAGCAGCCACCGTCATGGTGATGAGGTCTCTGGTACCACACTGCCCTGAGAGGAGCCGACTGCGGCTGCGTGAATCCTGCCCCCGTCCCTGCTGAGCTCTGTGTCTCTGGACAAGGAACTCACCCTCTCTGAGTCTTTCCATCTCCTGCTGGCTAAGGGCAGGGGCACAGGGAAGGACTGTGACCACCTCGGCTGTTGTGAAGGTCACATGGGTGAATGCGTCCCAGACCTGCAGCCAGTCACTGTGTCGGTAGCTGTTGTTGGATCATGGAGATCCACAGGGTTTCCCTGGATCATGGAGATCCACAGGGTTTTCTGGATCACGGAGATCCACAGGGTTTCTTGGAGATCCACAGGGTTTCCTGGAGATCCACAGGGTTTCCCCGGATCACGGAGATCCACAGGGTTTCCCTGGATCATGGAGATCCACAGGGTTTTCTGGATCACGGAGATCCACAGGGCTTCCCTGCCCGGTTTTTGGAAGCAGGTCACCAGGCCTTTCCTCCTAGCTTCTCTTAGCTTGGGAGCTCTGCCGACATCTGTTCAGCCTCACAGAGGGGTGATGGGGGTTGGGGGTGGAACCCGAGCACCAGAAGGGAAGGAACCCATGTCTCTGTTCCCACAGAGCCTCCTATGGCCCCCGACTCCTCCTTTCAGCAGGAAGGACACAGTCCTGTGAGGTTCCCTATACCAGGGGGCGGAGCTGGAGTCCACTCTCCTCCATGAGGCTGGCCAGTTGGGGAGGGGCTGGTGGCACGGCTCTGCTGGCCGCAGGCTCTGAGAGCCCCGGATGCGACAAGCTGACCCCAAGGTGGCCACAGTGGGTTCCAACGCCACACGTGAGGCTGGCCCAGAGCCAGGCAGGGCCCCCTCCTTGTGCACAGGCCCGAGGTGAATCCGGAGTGGACCTGGGCCCCTGACAAAAGGGCAGGATAGCGGGTGGGGCGGAGCTCTCGGGTCGGCCCTTATTTAGTGGCTAACTGTCTCAGCTGGTACAAGGCAGCTAGTCCTTGTGCCCCAACGTCCTCACGGAGAAGGTGGAGGTACCACTATCGCCCACTCTTGCACATAGGCCAAGGGTTGAAGCAGGCACACGGTGGGTGCTATGGAGCGTGCCAGAAAGAGGCGGGAGGAGGGAGGCCAATGCCAGGGGGCTTTCTTTATGTGCAACCCGCCCCCCATCCCTTTCCAGATCCAGTGCTGGTGTGGACCCCTGCCTTGTTAGTTTCTGGGGAAGCCCCTATCTAAAATCTAGAGCCTGGTAGAACTCTGGCAAGGACTGGGGGTGCCCACTGGGGAACCTCTTGGGCTTTGGTCCCTCCCCTCCTCTGTGCCCGCCACTCTCAACCCCCCCCACCCCCCACTCCACCTTCCTTTCTAGCAGACCCTCCTTTCCCGATGCCCATCTCTGGCTAGCCTCCCTTCCCCTATCTTTGTTTGTCTCTCACCCAAACCCGACCCACTGCCATGGCATCTGTACTGACTCCCAGAGACAGACGCTGGAGGACGGCTAACTTGTGGCCACCCCTGTGACCTCCTCAGGGAGACCATGCCCTGAGTGTGTGTGTGAGGGGGGGCGGAGGGGAGGTATCCCCTGAGAAGAATCAATTCTTGTGGTTCCTGGAGGGAAGAGACCCGGGAATTGTCAGGATGACCAGAGGGACTGCGGGAGGTGGTCTGCGGAGGGTGAGGAATCAGGGCTTGTGCTCAGTGGGTGTCTGGCCCCCTCCCCTCACTCCCTCACCCCAGGATGGTGTAGACCATGCCTGGTCCAGGTGCTGTGGGACTGGACTGGTTGGCGTCTCTCTAACCACAGTGAAAACATGGGGAAGGAGGAGGGTCGTGGACTTTGGGGTTTGCCTTTTTACCCTTCTCGTAAAAAAAAAAAAATAGCAATAAAGGAGGGAACTGGCACAGGGGATTCACTAAACTTGGAGTAAAACCTTCTGCCAGCCCCCACGACATCTCTGCAAAGGAGGACGGGGCGGCTCTCCCAGGTGTTCGTAGCCAGGAAGGTGGGGAGTGCCTGTACTCTGACTTTAGTCCTCAACCCGCTCTTGGCCGACGCCTGGGGCAGTGAACCACTAGTGGGGGCAGCAGCTTGGAAGGAGAGAGAAGTCAGTGGAACCCCAGCCTGCAGGGGTGGCCATAAGTCAGGGAGAGAATTCAAAATCAAGGTCCTTGACTGTATTCTTCCAGGGCCTCTGGGAGATGGAAAGCCTTTAGGACACCAAAGACTCCTCCAATAGTGAAGTGCTGGTAACTTCAGAAGCCATAGAGTGTCCCGGGGGGCCGCTGGGTTTGAACTGCAGACCTCATGCTAGGCCCGCCGTGCCACCTGCTCTCGCTGTGCTCACCTTGGCAGGGAGGCCAAGGGCTCCTGGTTGGCGCGTGGGGAGCCTGGGGTTCCCAGTGAGGGACAGCCGGGCCCTGCGCCGCGCCTGCTCTGAGCCGGCCCACTCACCCTCGAGCACGATGATGGCGAAGTCCTGGGCGGTCTGGGCCTTGCGGGTGGCGAAGCACTGGTAGGCCCCCGAGTGGCTCTTCTGGGCCGAGGTGATAAGCAGGGTCTCGTTGCTGAGCCCCCGGATGGAGATGGCGTCGCCGGGCAGTAGGGGCTCGGTGTTGCGGTACCAGCGGATGGTGAACTCCGGGGAGCCCGTGAGGGCGCAGGAGAGGATGACGGTGCTGCCGATGCCGGTTTTCAGCTTCTTTGGTGTCAGGGTCACGTGGAGGGGGTCTGGCATGGTGGGAAACGGGGGGAGAGAGAGAGGAGGATGACTGGTGTGGGGTGGAGTGTGGCTGGGGTGGTCCCTGGTCATGAAGAGGCCTCAGGGGGAGAAGACACCTCCCTCCCCCTCCAGTCAAGCCCACTGCCCATGGATCGATTCTGCTTCATAACAGCCCTACTGGACAGAACGGAGCTGGACGGTCCACTGGTACACACAGCTGCATCTTTCTCCGCATCTACTGCGGAGTGGGACTGGGGGGCCACCTCACTGCTGTGGGTGGAAAGCCACCTGTAGGGACTCTCAGGGACAGGCTCTTCCTGCACACCTGCGCCTCTTGCCTCTGCCTTCCCTGCTCATTGCCCCCGGCACATAATCCCTACCCGCCCTTTGTGGTACCACCCAGTCCACGGTGCTTCCAACCATCTTCACCACAAGTCCAATGCACAGAGCCTCCCTCTATGCCCAACTTCAACGTCACGTGTCTGTGAGACGACTGAAAATACCATAGCCCGGGGCAGGCCTGTCTGGCCATTGCTGCCCCTCCATGGCTTGTTTGAAGACCCCTTCAGACCCTGGGTTCCAGCGCATGCCTCTCCATCAGTTCTGCTGTCTGCCTCTCTCTGGATGGGGCCGTCATTGTCAGAGGATTGCCGTAGCCAGGGCCAGGCCCGCTCCTTAGCTGGGTGGCTTGTTCAACTCAACTCAGCTCAACTCACCCAGTGCCCTTGAGTCCAAGAGTCCAGAGCCGGCTAGAGCACCCCCTTTGGTTTTCTCCAGGGAATACACCTTTATGGAAGCAGAAAGCTTCGTCTTTCTCCTGTGAAGCCACTGGAGGATTTGAGCTGCCTACCCACCCCTATGCCATCCAGTAGTCTTGGCTGGGTAATTAGGTGCCCCACACTGGGTCCTCTCTCCTGCTCTCCAGGAGGCTCTGGCTTGCAGAAGCCTGGGGTCCTGAGAAGTGGCTAACAGGCAAGGGGAAGACCACAAGCCTGTCTGAGTCAGGGAGTGCCACAGCAGACCACTCCCTGTACATGCTTGGTCCTCCCTGCTCACCCCCGGATTCAGTTCAGGTGAGCGGATTTCAAATCTGCCCCGCAAATGTCAAGGCACAAGGAAGCAGTCCCAGGGTTCTGTGCTGTCTCCTTGCCACTCCTGCAGGGGCTGGAGGTAGGATGGGTATGTGTGTGTGTGGGTGGGGGGACTGGAAGGAATCGCTCATTTTACTGAGGGAGAAGCTGAAGCTGGGTCACATGGTCAAGGGGCTGGAGAGGGGAGGCGTCTATGTCCCTCATTCAGATTCCTCTGCTGATGTTAGCCTCCCTGACCGCCTATGGGTCTCATGGTGTGTGTGTGTGTGTGTGTGTGTGTGTGTGTGTGTGTGTGTGTACGTGCTCAGGTTCCTGGGGCCCTGGGACAGGGAGGGACAGGAAAGGATTAGAGCTGGTGTCAGGAGGAGCACCTAGTGTGGCCAGTTAGGCTGTTTACACAGGGTCTGGCCTCAGGTCCTGCTAAACCTCCCCAGTGTAACTCTGGGATGGGACCCATGGCATCAGGACTGTTGGTAACAGAAATTCAGCACTGCCTCCCTTGGTACCAGTGACCCTGCTGCCTGCCATAGCCCAGGTGGCCCTGTCCTTGTGGCGAGCTCAGCACTGTCCCCCTGGGCTCTTATATCACCCGATTCCATTCTTCTGAAGTCCAGGGGTGGGAGCAGGCAGGGTCAGTCCCCCATTTTACAGACAAGGACCCTGAGGACCTGGCGAGGCTATGTGGCCCAGGTCCGTTTCCATATGAAAAGGCTGCGGTCAAAAGGCAAGCCTGATCTCAAAGCCACGGTTTCCCCCAGCACACCCACCTGCCTTCCCCAGCCACCAGGATTAATGCAGAGCTCGGCCAGAGGGTCAAGCTGCTGCCCTTTCCCTCCGCAAACCGGCCACTGGGACTTCACCCTCCGGACAGGAGAAGAGCCATCCTCGAGTCCCCACCCCACTCACCAATGACCGTGAGGATGCCCGTGGCCTCTGCGGAGCCGAAGGTGTTGGTGACCTCACAAAGGTAGGTGCCGCTGTCCTCGGTCCGCAGGTCGCTGATGGTCAGTCCCGTGATGCGCTTGGTCCAGCGGCTGTCGGCCGGGAGGGGCCGGCCATCCTTGAGCCAGCGGATGGCAGGGATGGGGTAGCCCGAGGCGGTGCAGGGCAGCTCCACAGTGTGGCCGGCCCACACTTCCTGGGAGTGGAAGCCGTCCAGGATGGTGGGGATGGACTCAGCAGGGTCTGCAAGGCAGAGGGGCAGCAGCCCCGGGTGGGGAGGGGAGAGGAGGCTGAGCACGGGTGCCCACTGCCCCCTGATGAGCTCTAGAACCACACTTCCGGGAGGACTTGCTGTGCGTCTCCTGTTCAGATGCCCCTCCTGGCCCCCGTCGGAGCCCTGGAGTCAAGTGCCGGGAGCAGGGCCCGGGAGGAAAGCTGGTTTCAGGTGACACCGGCTGGCTCAAGGGACTTGCTCACTGGGAAGGGGCCCGAGGACACGCTTTCTTTCCCTCTACTCCACTAGCTCACTTTCTCGCTCTTCCTCGGTCTGTGTGCCCATCACTCTCACCTTAGCTACCTCGAGCCCCTCTCCAAAGGCAGCCCTTGAGACCAGTGTCCCTCACGGCCACGCCCTGTGGGCCTCCCTAGAGGCCTGTGATCTCTCAGAGGCAGGTCTGGACCTCAGTAGCCGACACAGAGCAGGGCCATGCGCCATGGCGTTGAAACATTCATGTCCGAGAGGGAGTGTGGCAGTTGCGTAATCTAGTGTCAACTTGAGACTATTTAGAGTGAAGGGGTGGAGTCTAACCCGTCAATCAGATTGCAGCGGATGACCTCCTTTGGAGGCACTATGGGGGTGGAACCGGAGCCCTGGAGCTGGAGGTACCAGCTGGAGACCCACACCTGTGTTGACATGCTTCCACCACCTCTGGACCCACAAGACTTCCCACCCACTGGCCCGTGGTCTTTCTTCTTACAGTTGGCATCACTGCATGTGCTGCATGAATCCAAAGAAGAATATATAGACTGGAAATGGGCATAGGGGCTGATACTGGATGTATGGACTTGGCCCGGATGGGGCTGGGATGTTTTTCTTAATGTACAGAGGCTCTGTGATAGAAAGTTCTCTCTTACACACATATGCATGCCTGTAGATTTGTTTCTTTTGTGAACCCGGACTAACTCAGGGAGGAGGGAGGACTGATCCGAATCAGGCCGTGGTCTGGTTTTTCTGGCTACCAGTCAAGGTGGTAGGACCTGTCTGCTGTTGCTCAGTCTAGTTGATCCCTGACTCGCAGCAATCCCATGTGAGGGAGAACTGCCCCGCGGGGATTTCTTGGTCATAGTCTTTATGACACAGAGGTTACGCATTGGTCTGAGATCCTCCAGGTCTGAAGTTTGCAACTACCAGCCGGTGATCTGGGAGGAAGACGGGGCTTTCTATTCCCCTAATGAGTTGCAGTCTGGGGTGCCCAGGGGTAGCTTCCTTATGTCCTATAGGGTCTCTCAGAGTCAGACTCCTCTGTACAGAAGCTAGGTCTTTCTTTCATGGAGGCAGTGGGTGGGTTCGCACTGAGAAGCAGGTAACCCTGGTGCTACCGGGACTCATGGGAAAATTAAGACAGAAGATCCTGAGACCAGAGGGTGGCCATGGCCTTCCAAGGACCACAGTGTAGAGGCACCATCAGGAGCTCCCAGCCCACCTCAGCAGATCAGGAGCAAGATGGGATGGTCTGAATCATTGAGCACTGGCTTTCCCTTGACAGGGACCAGGGAAGAGCTGCTGCCTTCTGTGACAAATGAAAACTCCCCTCGCTCCTCAGCTCATTTCCCTTGGGCAGGGGAGGGGCTCAGATCCCTCCTTTCTGGGACAAAGACTTTTCAGAAGACACCCAGCTTCCTCCCAGTCCCCCTGGCTCTTCCAGAAATGCCTGTGGGGTTCAGAGGGAGCCCGAGGCTTGGGGTGCAGAGGGAAAAACCCAGTCGAAGCACCAGCAGGGAGGAGGCCAGTGTGTGATGGAGCAGGAACACGCCCCACTGGGCTCTGAAGGCTGAGACTTCTGGAAGCAGATGGCCACACCTTTCCTCCAAGTCTCCGGGCACGTTCTCGTGGGCGGGCAGGTAGCCACGGGCCTCAGCCTTTACACCACCCAGGGACCCAGATGCAAATCCGGGCTGGGCCCCTGGTAGGAGGGCTGACCTTGGGTCGGTCCTACAAGCAGGCAGAGCTCTGGTTTCTGGATCTGCAAGGTGGCCAGGAACTTCCTCCCAGGCCCAGGCATGCACGGTGTTTGTGTTTGTGGGCCATTGACGGCAGAATGCATGTCCCAGTGCGTTCCCCCAGCGAAATCGATTATGCAGATATGGGGGGCAATTACGATTCAGGCCCACCCTCCCTTGCTGCCAGGCTCTGCGGCCTCCCCCAGCCCCTGCCCCGTGGGAATGGCTGGGATAAACAAACCGTGCCAGGGAGGAATTACTCAATGTGACACTTAATTGATGCAAAATACACAAATTCTGTGGCACACCACAGAATGTACAAGCGGAGGGGCTGTCAGGGTGGTGGAGCGAAGGGCGGAGGGCTGGGGGGTGGGAGGAGGGTAAGGGGGGTGGGGTAGGGAATTAATCACCGAGTCTCAGGCGTGAAATTAAATTCTGAGGGAAAGAAACCTCTTTCATTACTCCGAGCAGAAGTGAAACGCTGTGGCGAGTGCCCAGCGGCGGCAGCTCGGCGGGGAGAGGATGCTTCCAGCAAGCGTGTGGGGCTGGGGCTGGGGGTGAATGGGAGGGAGGGGCGGGATGGGCAGATGGGCTAGCCCGAGGGGGGGGAATCACTGGGGGCGAGCTGGGGATGCTGGGGGAGGACAGGGTTGAAAGGGAGGGACCTGCTGGGATCACAGGCCCTGCCTGCACTGGACTCTGGACCTGGGGATGCCAGGGAATGCTTCTATTAATGCAGATAATACCCGTCCCATGGAGTGACCGCGCGGTTGTGCGGGCACAGGGAGCGGACGCCATGAAAGCCAGCACCCGGTGAAGGCGAGGGAAGCCCCTGAGTGTTATCACGCTGCCTCTGGAGGGCCCCGGGTATTCTTGCAACTGCCTCCTCCGATTTGGAAAATGTGGGACCATGAACGGCAGCAGGACGTCCCCACCACAGCAGGCACAGATCCTGCGGTGGCCGGCCCGGCCTGAGGGCGCAGGTGTTTCACTTCTGCTGTTCCATGCCACCCTCACAGCGACCCACCCTACAGATGGCAAGACTGAGGTGGTGTGGCTGAGATGGTGAAAGGCTTTGGGTCCTTTTCCAACCCTTCCTCCCCCCACCCCCCCCCCACCCCCCGCTTTCTGGTCCTCCTCCTTCTCAGTTTTCCTGCCTTTAGCAAACATTCAGTGAGACCAAGGAGCCCTGGTGAGTTTTGCTAAGTCTTGGGCTGCTAACTGCAAGGAGGACTGTTCAAACCCACTGGCTACCCTGAGGGAGTGAAACGAGGCTGGGCGCTCTCATGCAGATTCACACTGTCAGAACCCTGCACTGAGCTTCCGTGGGTCGGAACTGAGTTGGTGCCAGTGGCTGGGTTGAAGGTGTGCCTCCTGTTCTCAGGAGGTGGCCATCTGTTGACAGGGCACGCAGGGCTGCAAAAGGGATCTATCTACCCATGTCACACCATTCTCCCC
>PVJH01041510.1:0-14897 GCA_004026705.1 Nesogale talazaci | reverse complement strand
TGATCTACGCCGCCCCCCCCCTCACTGCCTCTGTTTGAAATGCTTTTCCCCAGAGGTCTCATTTACCTCTAAGAAAATTGAACTTCATTTCAGAGCTTAAGGAAGCACCAACATAAGCATGGTTTTAATGATTACCTGGCTGCATTGAACATTTGCCAAAAAAAAAAACAAAAAAAACAAACAGTCTTGTTTGGGAGCCTCGCAGTCATTGACAGTATTTAATTATGTGTGTCTTCCCAACACTGGTCTTGTGAGGTTCAGAGAGGCAGGACCCTGAAACACCTGCCCCTCCTCCGACGCCCAACCCTGGGTTGTGTCCTGGGTGGCTCTGCAGCTGGCCACAGACATACAGAACTGTGGGATCCTGGGCCAGCTGGCATGACCACTCTCCACCCCTCCCCCATGTGGGAGGGAGTGCAGGAACTGGGGGGTCACGCTAGATGAACACTGAGTTTCTGGCTTGTTCCAGGGGCAGCCGCTCCAGAAAGCCACTGGATCGCCTCTATCCATCCAACAGGTGGTCCCAGCAAGGGCAGGACAATTCAGCACCAGGAAAGTGGCCTTCAAGTCTACCTACAGCCCTGGCCAAGACCGGGTGCTGTGAAGGTTGCAAGGCAGATGCTGGTGCCAGCTGGTTGTGACCGGGAGCTCGGCCTCTGTGGGAAAGGCTGGCAGTTCAAGTCCATGCAGGTGGAGGGAGAACCTCCCCTCCTAGGAAGAAAAGCCTGGTGCTGGCCCCAGGACAGGTCAACAGGGTGGACCTGAGGGGCACCGCTCACCTTGGGCACAGTCCCAGGGGTCCTGGTTTCCTTTGCTCTCACGCTGGGGCTGATGCACGGGGTCTCCTCACAGCACAGCTGCTCCACGACCACCATCTCCCTTCCTTCCATCCCTCTACAAGCACGGTCCTTCCCCTGCTCCCAGGTGTGGGCCCCAAGGGCACACCCTAGCAAAGTTCCTAGAGCCCACCCACTGCCCTCTCAGGCAGGAAAACTCGGGGATCACTGACCATGCATCAGGAAGGGCCCTGAGCCCGGCAGCCCATGCCCCTCTGCCTGGCTATCACTTTGTCTCTAACCACCAGCTGGTCCCCTCCTCACCCTCTGCTTCCTCCCCGAATCCCAGAGAGAGAGAGAGAGAGAGAGAGCAGTCCTCCTTTCCCATCAGCCCACGCGCACTATGGTGATAACAGCATGCAGAACCACACGGCTGCCGAACATCCGACTAACGTTATAGAATTATAGAAAAACGTCTTCCTACAAATTGATTAAATTAACAGACAACCAGGTTTCCGTGGGGAAACATCAGATGATAAGCGGGCTTTTAGCTTATAGAGGATGCTGTTTTTCAGGAGTAAATATGTAAATATGTCAAGCTGATAAAACAACAAGGGGAGAAATTCAAACAAGAAGGCCAGGCTGTTCCCTGGCATTCTGTCTATTTTGGGAGACAAAGACCTTCCAAGTGCCGTCTGCCTCTGTGGCAAGCCTCACAGCCCTTCCACACTCACACCTGGCTGCAGTTACACCTGCCGAACCGCCTCCAACAACCAGCAAGGCCCTCTGCTCCCACCCAGCTCAGAAGGTGCACACCTCAAAGGTGGGCTTCCTCTGTCTCTCCTTCTTCTAAGACTTCTCCCACCAGCCCCGGCCTCCCTGCCCCACTCCCCTCTTCCACACCTGTATCTAAGCATACTCCCCTCTTTCCAAAGCCCTGGGGACCCTCCCTCCCCCCACTCCATCTGGGGGAGAACAAACCCCAGATCACCCCGAGCCACTGCAGTGACAACACGTCTGAACCTTCCCAGAGAAAGGCCTTTGGACCCAACATCTGGCTATTAGCTCCTTGTGCTCGAGCCCTTCCTCTGAGCACTGCCCGGGAGGTTCGGGGGGGGGGGCGGGGGCCCTGTGTGCTGCCATGGGCATAAACAGGCTCCTCTCTTGGGGCCTTGCAGGGGAGAAGTTCGCTTTCTCTGAGACCCCAGCCCTGAGAGCCATACATGTGTCGGTCTGCATTACACCTGCAGACAGGCTGGGCCTCAGCCTGTGGGGAAGGAGGCACTGCAGACACACGTATGGACGGACGCTCACGGACGCTCACTGGCTCTGAGCGTTCCAGTACTGCATTCCCATCGGGAGAGCCAGCTTGGTCTTTGTCAGAAGCTGGTGACATACTGACGCCAGGACCCTCCAAGGATCCTTGTGTCCATGCTTCCTGGCACATCCCTGCTGCCCTCTTCACCCTCTTTCGGGCATCGCAGGGCTCAAAGCAGTTGGGCTCTGGCCCCCCACTGACTGCCTCCAGGCAGCACAGGCTGGCAGCTCTCTTGATACCACACTGCCTGTGACTGGGGACAGGGTGGGGTGGGGGTAGCATGGACCCCTGCATAGCGAGTGGTATGCCCACCACGCTGTCTCTGCCTACCTGAAGATGTCTTCAACGCTTCATATCTCTCGCTCTCTCACTCTCTCGCTCTCGCTCTCTCTCTCTCTCTCAGACATGCCTCTCTGAGCACACTTCTGGTCAATTTCAGGGCATGACTCTCACCGGATGGATAGCCACGGACTGGTCCCCTAGGAAGACCACCATCACTTCGCTGCACCGTGAAATGACCCGTCCCTTGTGAGATTGTGGCCCAGGCGATCAACGTGGGCCCAGCGGCCGGGAAACTTGCGTTGTTTTAAAATGTATTTGCAGTCATCACTGGGGCTGCTTCTTGCTGCTGCTTTGTTTGCTGACCTGCTCTTCCACCTGCATGGCCAGATCCCTCGTGCAGCCCTGAGAAGGGTGTGCTAAGGTTGCTGAGGTGGATTCTGCTTGGTTCCCAATGGTCTCCAGGTCACAGGCTGCTTGGTCATCTCAGGAGAGCTTGAGCCTGGTTGGCCCTTGCTTTGAGCTGATGAGGGGCGAGGAGTCGGGGAGAAACACCGCTGGGCATGCTGACTGTGCAGCGCTCAAGCTGTGGGCACTTCCCTGGGACCACACCCCATGCACAGTAAGTCGGGCCGGCGCTGTGAGCCTCACTTCTGGCTCCCATCTTATGTCCTCATGTGTGAGCCTGTCGATGTGACCACTGCGTCTGTCCACCCTTTCTGGGAGGTCCGATGACAACGCTCACTTCAGAGAGTATGCAACCAAGTACTCACGAGTTTCCATAACCCAACTGCGAGACATGCAGAAGACAGGCAGGGAGGCAGGGAGAGAGGGAGGGAGGGAGGGAGGCAGGCAGGGAGGCAGGCAGGGAGGCAGGGAGGGAGAGAGACAGGCAGGCAGGCAGGGAGGAAGGAAGGGGGGCAGGGAGAAAGGAAAGAGGCAGGGAGAGGGGGAAGAAGGAAGGGAGGGAGGGAGGGAAGCAGGCAGGGAGAGAGGGAAAGAGGCAGACAGGCAGGCAGGGAAAAAGGGAGGGAGGCAGGGAAGAAGGAAGGGAGGGAGGGAAGCAGGCAGGCAGGGAGGGAGGGAGGCAGGCAGGGAAGCAGGAATGACAGCTTGTCTTGGCATCTGGAGCCCCATGGCAGAGTGAGAAGGCTTGTGTCCGGCTCAGTGCCCTATGAGCCGGGCAGCTTCTCTGTCCCCCTGGGACCCAGCTCCCTTCTCACACAGAGCATGCACTGGGCTGGTAGCCTCCAGGGCTGCTGTCGGGAACTGGTAGCATGTGTGTCCGCACCAACGGCCCCGCCCTTTCCCCCTTTCTTTTCACGGAGCCAGAATCTGAGCTCAGCTGACCAGTGAAGAAGCCCCTGCAGGTGCTGAATGAACAAGACAGCAAAAGGAAGATGTGAGGAAGTCCCCTTGTGGTGGTGGGGAGGGGAACCTTGGAGGGGCCTCGTGGAGCAGACAGAGCGTAGACTTCAAAACTGGCCACCATGGAGGTGGACAAGCTCCTGAGGAGGAGGTGGCTGGTGAGGAAGAGTATGGGGGAGCGGAGGAGCCGTGAGCTGGGCATGCAGGACACTGTCCTGTGCACTCGGCACCCGTGGACTCCCTAGAGCTGAGGATGGTCCCATGGCAGCCAATATCGTTTAGATCCAGTCTTAGAACCTCCCCTGGGTGCTGACCCAGAAGGACTCTGCTGGTCCCTCTGCCCACAGGTCTCTGCACTCCAACAGGGGTAACAGTGACCCAGGCAGGTCCATCTCCAACCAGCCACCAGTTTCTGGTTCCCTGCCTGGAAGGAGGGGGCTGATTCTGTGCATTCTTGGGAGGGACTCAGAGGCCCTTTGGTCAGGGTGTCAATGGGTGTTCTGGAAGCTTTCCTCCAAGGAGACCTGGCAGGAGGCTGAGCTCAGCGTGGGTGGAGGAAGACCCCAAGTGCCTCACTCTACATGATCTTGATGTGTCTACCCGCACAGCAGGGAGCGCCAGGAGCCCCTCGTCAAGTTGGCCGCAAGAGCTGAAGCCCAGCCCTGGACCACCCTCATAGAAAAGGGTCTGTCCCCGGAGGACTCCAGTCTCCAGCTCTGTGGTCGAAGTGGAGACCAAAGGCAGCCGCCATCCGGGACGCGGCATCCTGTTGCCCTCCGTGTCTCACGGCGTCTGGAGCGACATTCCCAGCACCTCTCTGCTCTCTGGAATCCCGTTTCTCGATCAGCCCTGAGGATGAAGAGTGCAGCTAACGAGCTAACCACGCCGGTTCAATTTTTCATGAGGGCAGACATAAAAAATTCAAGCGAATACAGCCCAAAGTGCGCGTTCAGGGGGCCCACCCGCGCCAGCACCTTCCTCTCCAAACAAACTCCACCATCTCGCTCTTCCACCCGCCAAAGGTGCATCCGTCTGCCCTCACCGGGGCCGGAGGCAGCCTCTGGGTTCACTGTCCGGGACCCGGGGCAGACACCCGCGTGCCCTGCTTGGGGCTGCCCGGACAGGCTTTTGTTTATCAGAAAGCCACTCCTACTAGTTTTCGTTCCATTTTTGTCCTATGCTTTCCCCTCATGAGAAATGTGAGCGTGTTGTGTTAGCGGTCCCATTAAAGACCTTTGGGCCAGGATGGCACAGCCTCAGCTGGCCACGTGGCCTGGCCTTGCCTGCAGCATTTGTCTCTGCATTTGGGTCTGACACCGGACACCGTTCTGCATTCCATCTTGCTAAGCATCCTGCCAAGGCCCGGGTCCTCTGAGCAGTGCCAAGCTAGTGAGGTGTGGGGAGCGGGAGGGGGGATGCTCTGGGTCCCGCCTTGTGAGTGGAGCTGTTTCTAGTCACCCTGCCCAGAGGTGCCACCTCCCTGCCTTTCACCCCGCAGACCATCAGCTGCTCGGAGTCTCCCCTGAGAGTCAGGCTGCCGGTGTGTCACAGGGACAGGGGGAATGTTGGTTCCACATGAAGAGACCACCAGACAAGAAGTCAGTGGGGTATCAGCAGCCCGGGCTGGGGGATGTGTGGCTGGAGAATGGAACATGACGCTGCCACAGGGTCGGGACTCCTGGCCAGGCAGACAAGCTGGACCTTCTGGGAGCAGGAGTCAGGAAGAAATCGCATGGCAGGCTGTGATGGCACCTGAACCAAGTGCTGGGGTCCAGACCTCATACCAGTGCACAGAATAACTAGGGGTTGGGGATCTTTCGTGATGTTAATGAGGCCCGGTAATCAGTGTGGGAGACAAGGATTTCCCCCGGGGTGAACCAAGGGCCTGACATGGAGCCTCGCTCTGGCCTCCCGTGATGGGCTGGCACCAGGCTCACCAGCCACCTGCACCGTGCCTTGCACTTGGGGAGGGAGAGCCGGGGACCACCCTTGTTCCCAAGGCCAACCCAGGATGTTGTGAATAAGTCAGTGCGGCGCTGGCCCCTCGGGGATGAGGACACTGCCCCTTGCTTGTCCCGGCCTCCATCCCTCAGCTGCCCCTCTCCTCCAGTCCCAGCTCTCCATGTCTCTGCAAAGGGGCACCAAACTCACAGACTCGGTAATGTGGTTTGCTGAGACAAGCATGTGGTGTGGGAGCCAGCATCAGAGCAGGAGCGCACAGTAGGTGCGACCCGGAGGGGTCCTTGGTTGAGGCTTGGAACTGTGAGACTCTCTCCCCAGCGAGTGCTACTCCACGGCCCCTCCCTCCAGCAATTTTACTAGGCTTGTGTCCAGTTTCTATCCATCAGCCCACCCAGCCACACATCCCGGGTCACCAAGTGGACTCCCACCTGGCATTCCACCCATTCATGCAGGTCTGCAGGCCAACCCTAACCCTAACCCAAGGGTTATGTCAACAAGATGAGAAGCAGGGCCACCACTTGTCCTGTGGCAGTCCAGAGTTCTGTGCCCAGCGGGTAGAAGGATTCCATGGGCAGAACCATCGCACCCACCCAGCTGCCCAGAGAAGAAGGCATCCAAGTAGAAGCTGCAGACAGACAGGGAGTGTGCCCACAACTCTGTGGGAGAGGAATCGGGAAGGAGATGGGACAGTGCCATCATTTCCTGTCAACTTGAGTGAAGGGGTGGAGTTTAGCCTGTCAATCAGCTCACAGCTTGATGACCTCATTTGGAGGTGTGGCAGAGATAAATAGCTCCCTGGAAGCCAGACACCCACTCCATCCCCATGCGACATGCCAGTTGACAAGCCACATGGAGCTACTCTGATGGAGCCAGAGCCCTGGAGCTGCAGGAGCCACGTGGAGACCCATGCCAGTGCTGAGATGCTTCTACCACCGCTGGATCCACAAGACTTTCCACCCACTGGCCTGTGAACTTCCTGCATTCGGCATCATGGCTTGTACTGCATGTGTCTGAAGAGGAGTTTATAGACTGGTAGTGGACAGATGGGCTAATAGAGACTGTGGACTTGATCTGGACTGGGCTGGGCATAGTAAGAATATGCAATTACTCTTTGTGACACACATGTGAGTGTTTCTGAATTTGTTTTTTCTGGCCTACATGGACTCTCACAGTCGGCTTCCATGATGATGCAGCCGTGGACACCCACCTCAGGGGCCTGCTCTCTAGGGAGCCTGGGCACCTGAGCTGGCTGGGCAGCACCAAGCCTGGCTTCTTCACTGTCTGTTCTGATGCATCAGGCTGAGGGGGTTTCTGGGAGAAATTCTGTGTCTGGGTATGCTCTCTCTAGAGCTGTGCATAGCAGGGGAGTCTGGAACAGACCAAACGACAGAAAGGAAGACTCTGTGATGGCTGATGAGGGGGGACTCTGGAATCTGAAGGGTGCTTCAAAGGTGGAGAATAAGTGAGGACCTGACAAAAGGACATGGGTAGTGGGGAGAGGAGCAATTGGGGGGCTTGATGACTGGTAGATATGCGGTTCTGGGAGAGGAGCAAAGATGGTGTCCAGCAGTGACCCCCAGAAGGGCTGGCCATCCCCACCCCACCCCCACTGAAAGAATGTGAGAGAAGACCTCGTTTGTTGGAGACTGTCATGGGCTCGGGGGCAGGGTGGGGGGGGAGATGCAAGTGAGTGATGGGCACCCCTAGACATCCCACAAGACTGGGTGAACCCACCCAGCAAAGCCCAGAGCAGACAGGACACATTCTCAAATGGTCCTCACTGAAGTGGCTCATGGGATTCTGGCAGACCTCGGAGACATCAGAGGGTCATTCATTCTAAACCACAGCCCTGAAGCCAATCTGGCCACACCCACACCCACACACACCCCATGAAGGTGTGGTCCCCGAGTGCAGGGGACAGATCATCAAGGGGTGGCAGTTCTGTGGACACCGTGGAGCCGGTTGCCAGGCATGGATAGCATTATGCGAATGCCTGCACAGTTTTGAAAATTACCCAGTGGTGACCCGGGGACATGGAGCGAGCACATGGTATTGGGAAAATGACCCCAATAGGCCTGGTCAGTGCAGGTGGCCACAGACCTTCAGCATGTGCACATGGGTCGGGAAAGGTGGTCAATGCAGGTGGCAGTATGTAAAGTGACCAGATTTTAAGTGGGACACCATTGACCTGGGGGTGGGAGGTAGGGGTTCTTGATTAAAAATGTGGTCTATATGGAGCAACAAACATGTTCATAGAAGACAAAAATAGTATTGTAATACATTTATTTAATTTTAAAATGCCGCAGGATGTTGTTAAATTGTTAAAAAGTGGGATGTCCGGTCACTTTATGAGTACAGTGACACCCACGGAAAGGAGAGAGCTCGGCCTATACCACAGTTCCCCCTCCCCCCCTCCCCCCCCAGGCTGGGTGACACCATGATCCAGCCGAGGCAGGCAGGGTTTTGACAAAGGCATGATGACTTTGATTCTCTCAGGACGGAGAGGGGGCTTGGTGAGAATCTGACAGTGACCCTCTGGCACTAAGCTAATTGGCACGCAATTACCAATTAGAGAAGAGAGTCACTTGCCCACGTTGATGTGGAGGGAATTCATCTAAACATCCTAGGAAAGCCCATGGTGCTGCCTTTCCCTCGTGACCACCTGCTGACAGTTGCTGGGGGCCTGATTGTTGCCAAGAGCTGACTAGGAAGAAAAATGCGCCGCGTGGATGGAGCAGACACCCGGCCTGCGCTCCCTCTGCCTGGCCGCCTTCCTTGCTGATTTGTGCTCTGCGGGGCATGTTCAGCACGAGAATGCAGGGGTGCTCGGTGTTATGTATTCAAATTCCTGGAGGAGGGAATGTCAGCCGGGCGTGGAGAAGCACGAGCAACAAAGCGGCCAGCTCTGAGCTCCCCGAGCCCTGGAGCAAGTCGCGCGCCCTAGGTGGAAGCGATCGTGGGATCAGAGAAAGAGAGGGGCATGACTTATTTATTGGAAGGCATGTGAGAAAACACACAGCGGAGGCAGGAGAAGGGCGAGACACGTGCATGCTTCAAAGTCCAGGGCCAGGGATGGGGAACAGCGAGATGACAACAGAAGCCGCAGGTACGGCCACCGAGAGGGAGATGGTAGAACAAGAAAAGGCAGGAAGACAGGTCGCAGCTGCCCCCACAAAGACGTCCTTTGGAGAGAGGGGAGGAGAGTGTGGACAGAATCATGCACCCCCCAGCTCACATCAAAGGGGTCAGGTGCCACAGACCAGTCTTAGTCAACAGTGGAGCAGGGACCACACCAGATCACAAGACGGAGGCAAGGACTGCATCACTACGTCAGGGCCCGGTGACATCATCCATCCTAAGACTCTCAGCGTCCATCACACAGAGCATCTTGCTACGTATGCTGAACCACCTCGTTACATAACTCTCCACATTCATCAGACAAAGCTGCCAAATGGCATCACTCCATCCCTGCCAAGCCACTGACCACCAGGCCGACCCGTGCTGATGCAGGACCTCACCATTGCACCTGCCTGATACCTTGGCACTCTTTAATGCCAGACATACCTCCTTCATGCCCAGGGTAGCGAGATGTTTCACCACCGCTGTAGCATCGTATATTTGCCATCATTGTCACTCAACAGAGTGTCAAGTAATGAAAGGCAATAAGGGATGGGAAAGTTCAAAGCCTAGACCTGTTCTCCCGGCTCACAACTAAACTCACCCATGGTCCGTGCAGACGTAGTCACTGCTGCCGTGCGTGGCATACTCCGGGAGAAGTGCTGTGGGAAGCATTGGCTCGGAGGTAGAACTCTCACCTTCCGTGGGGGAGACCTGTAGGGAAGAAGTGAGACCTGCGTGCTCCTGAGAGGCAAGGATGGAAAAGCCCATATGCTTCGGAAATACTATCTGGAGGGACCCATGCCTGGAAAAGACATCGCGCTTGGTATAGTGGAAGGGCATCGAAAAAGAGGAGACTCTGGACACCATGGACTGGCACAGTGGCTGCATCCATGGACTTGGACACAGGAGCAGCTGTGAGAAAGGCAGGGAACCGTCCAGTGTCCTGCGCATACTCAGTGGCACGGAAGAACAACAGCGCGGGAGACCTTGGTTTGGTGTCCGGCCTGGTAGAGCACCACTACCCAGCTCTCTGTTGAGGACTACGTGCTGCTAGGCTGCTGGCTAGCTCCCAGCTGAGCTTCCAGACTAAGGCAGGTTCACTGGCCACTGCCGAACACCAGCGAGGGAGCCCCTCAGGACCGTGACGGTGGCGCAGGGCCAGGGCTCGTTTCCTTCTCTTGGGGATGTGGCCACCTGTGGGGACAGAAGGTTGCAGAGCAACAATGGCGGGATGGCAGAATGATCAATATGGCCGTGGCTCAGAGCTGAAGACATCAAGCCAACTAACTCCCGGCTGCGTCAAGATCCAGATGGTTGTGCAAAAGCACTTCTCCCCTTGGCACCACACTGATTCTGACGCACCGCAGCACCGTGCAGGGCCGGGCCGGACTGTTCCCTGGGGTTGGCGAGACTGTGAACCTTTCCCCAGGGAGACAGCTCCATTGTCTTTTGCCCACAGAGCGAGGCATGGGTTTGGACTGCTGGTCTTGTGTATAACCCCCGGCTGCTTAGCTCACAATGCTCGGGACTTCTACAAACTATGTACAGGTGTGTGCATGCGCACGAGTTAGAGTGCCTGGAGAGGTCGTCTTGCTCCATCATCTCTGAGAGCCTGAAAGCAGCAGTACTCCCCTCGCAGTGAGCACCCCAGGACACAGATCATGGTTTCTAACACCCCGAGCTAGAAAATGAAGATTTCATAAAAATGAAATCCATGGGGTGGAGGCGGGGGAAGAGGGCAAGGAGACAGAGACGGGGAAATTTCCCACGCACATGATTCCAAATAGCTGATGAGTATCGTCTCTCTTCAAGGAGGTGGAGCATAGCCCCAACCGGTGACCCTTAGTCACCACTTCCCAAAGATCCCAGGAGAGCACTGCTTTCCCTGCAGAGACTTGGCAAGCACACCTGACCTCGGGGCCCGTGGTCCATCAATCTCTACAAAGAAATGAGCTTTCCCTCTGCTCTGTCTCCAAGGACCAGAGCACCGGTGTCAACCAGAGTCGGCAGGCCAACATACCTCGATGGAAGGTGGTCTACGATCTCCCTCAGCAGGACTCTGACAACAACAGGGGTCCGAAGCAGAAGGAGCGGTGATGATGGCATGCCAGGGGTCCTGGGTGGGGTCCTGGGCCCCCAAATGTCCCTAGCTAAAAAGAAAGAAAGAAAAATGCCAGATATACTCAAGTATAAGTCAACCCAACTATCAGCCAAGGCTCTTAATTTTACCACAAAAACTGCACAGAAAATGTGCTGAAAAGCTGGGTTTACACACAAGTATATACAATAGATACAACGTGAAGGATGCCTGACATAGGCTAACAAAAAGGCATTCCTGTGGATTCATTTGTCACCAGATTTCCTATAAAAAATGGTTGGGAAGTCCTTTCTGATTCCCTGCTGTCTGTGTATGCTGGAGTGGAATTAATGGAGCGCCTCAGAATTCTCCGGGTGCACGTTTCAAAAGGAAAAATGGACAGGCCTTTCTTCCAGGGTACCCTTGGGTAGATTTGAACTGCCAACCCCGGGGACTCGGGGCTGGAGAGTGTGTGGTAGTTCTGTTCCCCAGCTGAACTGCCTCCACCCCCCTCACCCCACCCCGCAGGCTCCCTGGGATGCTGCCTTCAAGGACGCACGTCGCTGGGTCTTTTGCATGAAGCCACGTGTGGGTTCACAGCACTGACCTTTCAGTTAGCAGTGGAATGTTTAACCACCAGGCACCACGGCTCCTTATCTAGGACATTAGATAATGAGGGGGCTGGGGTGGGGCTGGGGCAGGAGAAACTCTCCATCCTACCTCGGCAATGCTTCTGGAAATCTAAAACTGTCCTAATAAAAAAAAAAGTTCATTAAAAATAGATTTGTTGCTGAGAGCTGAATAATTAAACAAGTATAAAAAAATCGTATTTCACCGGGGGGTTTAAACACAGCCGAAGAAACTTGGATAATTCCATATAAAGCAAGTGGTACGCTTCCCATTTGAAAAGGCTGGATCCATTCATCTTAAAACGCAGGCGTTCAAACAGCCACCTTCGGGAAGACTGAGCCAGTGATCCGCCAGGCCTCGTCTTTGGCCATCTGGGGCCCTGGTGGCCTAGTGGGTTCCATACTGGGCTGCTAACTGCAAAGCCAGCAGGTCGAACCCACCAGGCTCTCCTCAGGGGAAGGATGTGACTGTCCGCTCCAGTACAGATGGGCAGCCTGGGGAGGCCCTGGTCTGCTCTGCAGACTCACACTCAGCGGCTCGTGTATCTTCGGGCCTCTTGCAGAGTTCTGGAAGCTTCCACTGGTCAGAGACAAGGTCTGCTGCCCACAGGTTTCTGTGTCACGTGCCTGGGCTCTGCAGAGCAGAGACGCCACACTCCTTGCTGAGGCTTTCAGAGCCCCCGCCCCAGCTGTCATGCTCAGAATCTGACCCGCAGCTTCCGAAGAGTGTGCTTTGTGACTTGAGGAGCCTCTTCAAACACGAGGCTCTCCGCCGGAGGCTTGTCGGAGCCCCTAATCCATTTCTCTGCATCCCTCCTTTGCCGGCGGCTGTCCCCTAAGCCCTCCTGACGTCCCATCAAAATGCCGCCGATGAGATCTGGTGTGGCTGAGCCTCTACTCTGTGAGCAGCACACGGTCAACCCGGAAGGACGCAGACTGCCTGTGGGGACAGCGGCGCTCCCGAGGGGCAGACAGGTGACCAACCACGAGCAGAGGCCACAGAGGTCACAGGAAGGCTTCGGAACAAGCAGCGGGAACTTGGAGAGAGAGGGACCTCCGTGTCTCTCGGTTGCTTTCTAATCGCAGCTAGAAGAAGCTCTCAGGGCACAGCAGGCAAGCTTCACCTGCCAGCCCAAAGGTCGGAGGTTCCAATCCACCAGGCAGCGTGGCAAGAGAAAGGCTGACAAACCGTTCCACCCTGATGGCCGTCAGCAACCCCACCCCACCCCCGGGGAGGCTGTGCTCTGTCACAAGGGTTTCGGGCCTGTGATGCACTCACAAAAGTGACAGCAACTATCCGCAGGGGTTTGGGGGACTCTTGCTGTGTTGGGAGATTCCCAGGAGCCTTTGCTCTTCCCACCACTTGGGTCATGGCAGGGACCGCACCAGCCCATCAGGATAGCATGTCTGTGAAGGCAGGGTCTGGCCCAAGAGCGCAGGCTGGGTAGAGAGGCTCATCAACGGGCCCCTTTGTCTGCTTTAGGAGCACGGATATGGTGTTGTCGTTAGAATACCATTAAGTTGGTTCTTACTCACTGTGACTCCATGCAATGAAGTCCAATGCTGCCCAGTCTGTGCCAGCCGGGCAGCGGCTGCCCCTGCAGCAGCACAGCCTCCTTCTCCACGGCCCTCTACCAAGCAGCCTGCCCTTCTCTTGCTCTGGACCTTTGGTGAGGCGTCTGAAGTGCGTGACGCTGCGACAGAGAAGCCCCTCTCTGCTCTCAGCACCACCCATGGAGTTGCTTAGCCCACTTAATTTTCTATGAGGGGGCCTTTAAAATGTGTGGAAGAACAGATGTAAACGTTGGTGAAATTTTGCCAGAAACTTTCTGAAACGTTAAAAAGCAAGCAAAAACACTGCCTTCTAATCCATCCTGAGCCCCAGACACCCTATATAAGGTCTCTGAGCTAGCCAAGCTTTGTGAAGCTGAAAGCCTCATCTTTCACTTGTGGAGCTGCTGGTGGGTTTTGAACAGCTAACCTGGCAGTTGGAAGTCCAATGCCTAACCCACAGAGCTGCACGGGCACCTTCAAAGGACCTGCAGCCCCTTTACCAGACCATCAATCCAAGGGAGAAAGCCCCAGAAGCCAGGGCTGGGCACTCGGGAAGCTGACACACCCTGTGAACTCCCGCAGTGTCCCATTCCTGCAGGAACCCCACAACTGAGCCTCCCCAGCTTCATGAGAGAACAGAGCAGCTGCAACTGCGAAAGTTGGGGCCTGCAGCCTGCCTGGGAACATCCTGACCCATGTCTCCCCGCCCACTTACTCTTGGTTACTGACACGTTGCTCCCCAGCCTGCCACCCCCAAACCAAACAAAGAGCAGATCACCAAGGCATCCAGGTGCTGCCAGGAGTAAGTGCCCAGCTAGGAACCAGGAGATAGGAGCCACCCACGACTCTCTGCCACCTGGCGTCACTCAGCGGCATCTGACAACACCCTGATAACCCACCATCCTGGCTTTGCATCCTTGTTCCTCCAAAGTGATTCTCTTTGTAGCTGTCCATGCACCATTAGGCTACGGGCCCTCATTCCCATGTGCCTTCTTATCCAACCCAACTTCCCATCTCGGGGAAAGGAGTGACCCCTGCCCTGGGTCCCCACATTCCTGCACAGCACACTAGTACCCTGGTGCCGCATTGGTTTGGGCCAATGTTGGCTTGGCTTTCCTTTGGGGCGATTTCTCCTGCATGGCAGTGTGGTGTGGTCTTAATGGCAATGGGGTTTTCTGTGTAATTTGGAGTCCTCACTGCCTACTCAGAAGCACCTATGGGACCGTCGAGCTGCTGCTGGCGGGGTCTTGACCCGGGGAGGGTCTTTCCTGTCAGAGGAGAGCTGGAACCTGGTTTCTTGGAAGCAGATCACTGGCCCTCTCCTCCAGATGCCACCACATAGACCAGCACATCCAACCCGCCAGTCAGGAGAGGGGCCTTAACCTGTGGCACTATCCATGGCCTCCTTGTAGAGCACCGTGGAAACCCCTCAGATGGGGCCCGAAGGAGTGAGGGAATGAGCCCAAGAAGGGGTGGTTTGAGGTAAGGGCTGTGTGTGTTCCAGAGGCCCTCTCAGGACTGGGGCCAGAAGCTTCTCCCACTGCTTTGTCTTCTCACACCTGCCATCGCTGAGCAGAACAACTGCAAGGAATTGGGAGTAAGCTTTTCTCCCCAATCCTAATTGTTTTTGTTTGGGAACTCAAGTTGTTAAAATTTCCCTGACTTTTCTCAACCCCGGCTGTTAGGCAGGAGGAAATCTAATCTCAGCAGGATAGCCACAGACACAGCCGGCTGACCTTGGCCTGGAGCCGGGCCCGCGCGCTGATGGGATGCCTGGTGATTATTCTGTGTCTGGGATCCCAGCGTGGCTGAGC
>PVJH01041509.1:0-14949 GCA_004026705.1 Nesogale talazaci | reverse complement strand
GGAATCACTTAAAATAGTCCCCTGGCAACAGTCTTTGTAATTCCCACCCAAAGACTGAGTGCTTTCAGGCAAGGATGACTGCTGGCGGAATTGGGTGCCTCTGTGCACTACTGGCAGAGCTCAAAGAGCTTTGTAATACTTGCTGGAGCTGGGTAGGGACCGAGAGCTGGAAAGAGGTGTGTGTGCCTGCAGGCACAGCTCAAAGGGAGTTGACCAGATGGAAGCACTGCATCATGAGTATTTCTGATCCTAACTGGTAAACTGTGGTAGTTTCCTCATAAAGCCCCTGAGTATGATCTGTGTGACCACTGCAATACACTCAGCCCTTGGGAGCCACAGTGAGAAGTGGTAAGAAGATTGGAGGGAAGAGGTAAAGTCTGATCTCATCTGCATAGGAATCAGTCTAGGGCTGAAGGTCTCCTCTTTGTGAAGTTAAAAAGCCTAAACCCTAGGGGTAGTGAGTTTGTTAGAAGGGAGTGGAACTAAGAAAAAGTGAAAATGATTGCACTAACTAGAAGACTATAAGCACAAGATAGTCAATGTCATTGAATCTGACAAGTGGAAATGACTGAATTGGTATATGTCTTGTGTGTATTCTGAACCAAAAAAATGAAATTAAAAAAAAAAAAGATTTATAGAAGGGCTGAGCCCCGGTGGCGTAGTGGTTGTGCGCGGGACTGCGGCCCACTAGGATGGAGGTTCAATTCCAGCTCCACAGGAGCAAAGGATGGGGCTCCTATTCCCACCACCAGAGGGCAGTGATGCCCAAAAAACCAAAATCTTAAATAAAAAAAAAAAAAGATTTATAGAGAGCAGGAAACTATACACACAGAATTATTCATACACTTGGTTCTGGGAATCTGCTAGAACAAATGTGTTAGTCCAGATAGACTAGAGGAACAAATTTTAGAGACACGCATATAGGTATAAGGAAAGCGTTTATATACAAAAGAAATGTGACCCTAAGAAGGCATCCCAATCCAGTCCAGTGCAAAGTCATAAGTCCAATAATAACCCATATGCCCGAAATCAGTCTATAAAGTCTGCTTCCAACTCAGGAAGTCACAGGTCAGTGGGTGCAGAATTCTGGCGCTGGCAGGGGTCTCCCCATGGCTCCTCGCTTCCAGGGCTCAGGTCCATCAACAGCATGCCACTCCAGCTACAGAGGTCTGTCTTCATCAGAGCAAAGCCGTGTGGTCTCTCCACCGGCTACTCCAGCCTCCCAGCCGCCGCCATTCTGTGTTTCCTGTGGTTAATCATCTATGAAACTAACTCCCAACAACTGGGGAGTTAGCTTCTCATCTTCACAGGGAAATATCGCGAGATCTCCCAAGAGTCTCAGGTGAAAGCCATGCCCACACAGAGGCCTCATCAGCTACTCAATGGCTTTCTCCTGATTAACAGGCCAGACTCCACGCCTACATTTCAATTATAAAATTAACATAAGCACATGACTGCCACAACAAACCACAGTTCAACAAGCTCTAGAGATATCCAAAATGAGTAAGCAAAGCTAGAAATCCCCCATCTCATGAAAATGCCGCCAATATGACTGCAGCTAAGAAATAATGTTCATGTCAAATGCAATTCATATACCTTGACTGGAACCGGAATTTTAAAAAATGAAATAGAGTCCTAGGTGGCACAGTGGTTGAGTGAGGGGCTGTGGCCCACAGGTTGGCAGTTCAAATCCAGCAGCAGCTCTCCAGGAACAAGACTGGGCCTCCTACTCCAACCAGAGGGCAGTGATGCCCCCCCCCCCAAATTAAATAGCTATAAAGCGGACTTCTGAAACAAATGAGACTGTTTGCTGTGAGCCGAATACCAAACCAAAACTCATCGTCACACATAGAACAGGGTGGAACTGCCCCTGTGAATTTTTTTTTTTTTTGGGGGGGGGGGGTTGTTCAAGTCTATATAACGGCTAGTCTCACTGAGGAGAGAGCACCGGAATAGGTTAGACTTTTTTGCTGTAGCAAGCGCAAATTGTGATAAATGGTTTTGATCATTTGCCACAGAGTGTTGCTTGCATGCCCCTGTGAATTTCTGAGGTTATAACTTTTTTCTTTTTTAAAAAATCATTTTAGGGCTGAGCCCCGGTGGCGAAAGTGGTTGAGTGCGGAACTGCAGCCCGCGGGCTTGGCGGTTCAAATCCAGCGGCAGCTCTCAGGAGTGGCACTGGGTAGCACCCACGACCACCAGAGGCAGTGATGCCCACAAAAAAATAAATAAATAAAAATAAAAAATCATTTTATTGGGACCTTGTACAGTTCTTATCACAATATATACTACATACATACATACATTTTGTCAAGCCCTTTTGTACATTTGTTGCCATCATCACTCTCAAAACATTTTTTTTCCTACTTGAGCCCTTGATATCAGCTCATTTTTTCTCCTCTCTTCATGCCACTTCCTCCCTCATGAATCCTTAATAATTTATAAATTACTACTATTTTGTCATGTCTTACATAGTTCAACATCTCCCTTCACTCAATTTTCTTTTGTTCATTTCCTAGGGAGCAGGTTATATGTAGATCCTTGTAATCGGTTCCCCCTTTCTGCTCCACCTTTCCTCCACCCTCCCGGTCTCAACACTGTCGCCACTGGTCCTGAGGGATCATCTGTCCTGGAACAATGATACAGATAGAAACTGGAAACACAGGGAATCCAGGACTGTAACTCTTTCTTGACAGGAATAAAAAGCCCTGTCTTTCTCACCCGGCAGAGAGGCTGGTGGTTTCAAACTACTGACCTTGTGTATCACAGTTCAACTTGTAACCACTACACCACTAGATGGTGGATGCTATCAAGCTAATGCTTTTCTGGGTGTGGTAACGGTGCTGTGGTTGGTTTCATGGAAGAATGTTCTGGCTTTGGAGTAATGCATGCTAATGTATTAAAGCACAATAGGTCATGTCTGTAGCCTAGCTCCAAATGATTGGACAGTAAGGAAGAGGGTCGCAAGCTATACCACAGGAAGTTCTTTTTCTAAGGAGTGTATCAGACGTGCACTGATTACTTGGAACAAATACTCAGAGGGGCTGGAGAGCTCACCTGACTGCTCTTTTAAAGAGTAAGATCACACAACATAGACATCCAGCTCTCCTTGAGCCGGAGGTACACGTTCCCATACAAACTGTCTCAGCGCCCTCACAGCACAGCAAGCTAGACATGGGCTTCAAGGTTGGCAGCTCAAACCCGTCAGCCTGATCCCAGAGAGAAAGAGGAGACTGCTCCGGTAAAGAGGTACCGTCTCAGAAACCCTATGGAGTCGCACTGCTCTGTCCTACAGGGCTGCTCTAAGTCGCAATCAACTCAATGGCAACAGGCTAGGTTTGGGTGAGTACAAATTTTCTGAGCACCTATCACGACAAGATACTGTACTTGCCAGGTGGGATTTAAATCTGGCAGAAAAGAGGTCGGCAAGTAACGAGCAAATCTGACAGCATGATCCTGACGACGGTGGATCAGCAATGTGGCTCTAAGGAAGCAAACAGAAGGCTTTTGTCCAGCCATTCACAATGCATTTTCTGAACACCTGTGGCAACTCAAGGAGCCCTCGTGGCCTGGTAGTGACATGAAGGACAAGGTCGGCAGTTTGAAACCACCACCCATTCCTCGGGAGAAAGATGAGGCTTCCTCCTCCCGTAAAGAGTGACAGTCTCGGGATCTCACAGGCAGTTCCACCGTGTCCTACGGGGCCGCCATGAGGGTCAGCAACGAGTTGCTGGCAGTTATTCTAACTCACGCTTTGTGAATACAGTAAGAGAGACATGGCGTCAGAGCTCAAAAAGCTCATGAATCACCACACAGGAGCAGACGGGCTCGGCTGTAGCCATCGTAAAATTTCCTGCACAGGAATAACGGGGAGCAGTCCCCTTTGGAGCCTCGGGCTTGAAACAGGATGCCAGTCTTAGGTCACACCTGAATCTCTGACTTGTGAATCACGTGTAAGTTCCAGGGTTCCGTGAGAAAGACACCTTTTTGTCATAGACGCTGGATGGCACAAACAGAAAGCAGGGTAAGTGGAGTTGCTGGCTGAGGCCTTTACAGGTACAAATTTTTTAAAAAGGAAACTGGCAAATGTTTTGAGAATGAGGAGGACAATAAATGTACAGGTGTGCTTGACATACAATGGATGGATGTATGGATTGTGATAAGAGTTGTAGGAGCCTCCCAATAAAATAATAAAAATAAAAACAACAACAAAAATAAAATAAAAAGGAAACTGAGGAGGATTGAGCAGAGGATATAGAGTCATCTAGACTCAGGAAGTGGGGGAGGCCTCGTAAGCCCAGAATTATCAAATGCATGAATGCAGGGGAGAGATAACTTCAGTAATGGCTAATAGCTAGGAATGTGCCTGAATAAGTAAAGCAACCAGATTTTAAAATTGGTGAAGCGGGACACTGTTGACCAGGGAGGGCTGGGGGGGTGTATATTCCCTTCCCGTTTGCCTACCATTCCCTAGCTTGTCATGCATTCTTTCCAAAAATCGGGACTTTTTAAAAATGCCACGGGACAAGGAAAAAATTGTTTGAAATCAGGGGTGTCCTGCCAAAAGTGGGACATCTGGTCACTTTATGAATAAAGGATCTTTAGATATGGCAGAATTATTTTTTTAAGTTCCCTGGCTAAAAATTACAAGCCATGGTGATTAAAATGCTCAGCCGCGGGCTGAGCCCCAGTGGCGTAGTGGTTGAGTGCGAGATTGCGGCCCACTGGCTTGGTGGTTCAAATCCAGCAGCAGCTCTCCAGGAGCAAGGCTGGGCCTCCCACTCCCACCAGAGGGCAGTGATTGCTCCCCCCCAAAAAAAAAGAAAGAAAAGAAAGAAAATGCTCAGCTGCTAACCATAAAATCCATGGTTCAAACCCATAAGCCACTATCCCCAAAAGAGGACGTGCAGTCAGCTGCTAGACAGATTTACAGACTGCCTATGGGGCAATTGTACTCGGAACCAACTCAGTCACAATGGGCTTGGTTTGGGGGGGAAGGATTCATGCAGTAAGACCCCTCAGATTCCCTATCTCACATCTTTTTCTACGTGCTGCTCACTAAACTGGTGTCCAGGAAGATAGGAGGAGACAGCCCCATCATGTTCCCGTGGAGCAGGCTAGTGGGTTTGAACCACCAACCTTGAAGTTAGCAGCTCAATGTTTGTTTATCCCACAGCAGCACCAGGACTCCTTCTCCAGTCAGCCTGGAATACCTCACTTCAAAGGACCCGTAAAATAGCTGACACACTTATATGAAACAGAAATGAGCAATTTCTAGGTGAGAGTCATGGGGTTCTGCCCACTCACACACCATGCCTTACACTGTGCTGAGTGTGCCAACCTCACCATGTCTTCACATACACAAACATACTACCTCAGGTGAGGACAGGAGGCTCAAGGTCAGGAGTTCAACTTCTGAAACCAAAGGAACTCGCTCACAGGGCATCGAAATCCTAGCTCTCCAACTCCGACGCAGATCTCCACTCCAAACCAAACCCACTGCCATCCAATCGATTCTGATCACAGGGACCCTGGAGGGCAGGTAGAACTGCCTTTGGGGCTGAGCCCCGGTGGCGTAGTGCTTGTGCATGGGACTGCGGCCCACTGGGTTGGAGGTTCAATTCCAGCTCCCAGGAGCAAAGGCTGGGCCGCCTACTCCCACCACCTGAGGGCAGTGATGCCTTAAAAAAAAAAAAAAAAAAAGAACTGCCTTTGTGGGTTCCCTGCCTTTACTCTTTGCTGATGTAAAAAGCCTCATTTCTCCCTCAGGCTGCTTGCGACTTCGAACTGGTGACCTTGCAATTAGCAGTCCAACCCATAACCACTATACCACAAGGGCTCCTGCCAGATCTGAGGGAGACATCAATGTCCCTCACAAATGGGAACGGGGACATCATGTGATCACATAGCCCCTTTCTAGGTACCACACTCAGTTTAAGTACCCCACCCCCCAGTTCCATTAGTAGGCGTCCACTCTGGCAGGGACAGATGGCTGAGAGAAGGGTGTCAGAAACCCAGCTGACCACAAGGCAGGCTCCACACCAAACCCGCTGTCGGCAAGTCAGTGGTGATGCAGAGACCTGCCGTGGGTTTCTGAGACTGGGACTGCTGATACAAGAAACCCCAGTCTTTCTCCCAGGAAGCTGCTGGTGGTTCCAAAGTGCCAACGCTGTGGGTCACTGCCCACCGTGTAAGCACTATGACCACCAGGGCTCCTTCCCAGGGCAGGCTGATGGGTGAGAAGGGCATCTACCGAGGGGGACAGCCTGTCCTGGGATGGCGGCGTGGGCTGAGGAAGGCATCTGACAGATGAGTAACCTGGCACAGGGCATCAGAACCTGTGCGCGATGAGTGTCTACCACGGGGAAAGGAAACGTGGAGCCGGCTGTCACAGCCAGAGGGTGGTGAGGGCATCTCCTCGCCCAGCACAGTGAGGAGTTCATCACATGCGAAGGTGACCAGAATAGATCGAGGAGCCCAAGCATGGCACACCCAAACCATTTCCACAGAGAGGCAGCTTGACATGGGTTGTGTGAGCCACAGCGAAATGGGTGCCCGTGAGGAAAGTTGTCCCCTGCAGGAGGGCAGTCTAAAGATGGTGGAGTACAGACTGGGTGGAGATCTGGCCTGACAAAGGGAACCCTGGAACCTGAACAAAGCAAAGAGGGCATCCACACAGGGCAGTGACCTAAAATAATGTGGGGTCAGAGTTCAAGTAGGATGAGGAGGGCCTCCATGGGGGAAGGCAAGCGACACAGTGTCAGAGCCAGAGCAGGGTCAGGAGGACACCTACCTGCCGGGAAGACTCAGCAGGGGATGCTGGGGCCGAGGGCGGTGGGAGACCAGGCAGGCAGCAGGAGGGGACGCAAGGGGCCGGAGTTAGAGCAAGTTGAACAAAGCACGCACGACAAGGGGTGGCCTGGCGTGAGAGTTTGAGTCCAGGCATGGGACAGCCTGCTGAGGAGCAGCAGGGTAAAGTGCACAGGGTAAGGAGCTGTGCGCAGGAGAGGGGTGGCACTGGGAAATGGGTTGCATGTGGGGAGTCTGAACAAGTGACTAAACCTATTAACAGTAAGGAAAGTCAGATTGCTTACCATCAGAAAGGAGAATTACAAACAAAGTAAGCAAACAAGAATAAATTGTGCAGCACTGGGGCTGAGCCCCGGTGGCGCAGTGGCTGTACGTGGGACCGCGGCCCACTGGGACAGAGGTTCAATTCCAGCAGTGGGGCTGGGCCTCCTACTCCCACCGCCGGAGAGCAGTGATGCCCCCCCTCAAAAAAAAAAATTCTGCAGCACTGGACTGAAATGTAAACCAAGGCTGATCAGACCAATAAGCAAAATGGGAAAAATTATGGGTCAAAGTGCGAAGAAAGGGAAGACTGGCCAAAGGAGCCCATTCAGGAACCTGAAGTGGGAGGCCAGATTACTGCCAGGGCTGTGGAGAGAGACACACAGTCAAAGCAGTACTGTCTGTGGGTACCTTAAAGCCAGGCCTTGCTGCTTCCAGCGCTGCCTGTCCAGAGATTAACTTGCGGGGCAGGGTGCACACTGTCCTTGTTTCTAGCAGGGAGATGACATTGCTAGCAGGGTGCCAACCGGTAATTGTTCCCACTTTAGCTACTGTGTCCTCTCACCCACATTTTGCAAACTTGGGTCCATCCCAGTTTCATCTCTCAGCCACGACTAAGCTGAGCAGCATCAACTCAACGTTCTGGAGGAAAAAAGTCACGAGAATGCAGCATCACTTCTGTGATGTTTCTGCCACCAGTGCATAAATGGAATCTAATATGAAGAAACACTGAGACAAGCTCAAGTGCAGAGAGATTCTAAAAATAACGGGCTGTAGTCTTGAGAAGTGTCAATGTCATGAGAGTCAAGGCAAAACTGAGAAACCCTTCCAGAAGGTGGGTGACTGGCAACATAAATACATGGAGCTAGAGAACTGGGGCGGAGCCTTCTGGAATCAAGGGCCCTACTGGGGCAGTCAGCTCACAAAGCGGGGGTCTGAGAACCAGTAACGCCATTATATTTCTTTCCCTGGTTTGACAGGAATATTGTGCTTTGTAGAACATTCTTGTTTGTAGTGAAAACATATGACAGTGCTTCCGGACGAACGCGCAACACACTGCTAATGCACTCTCAAAGGATTCAAGGAGAAAAAGAGAAGTCTCCACACTATGATGCACAACTTTTCTCTACAGCTATATATATTTTTTTGTTTTTGGCGGGGGGCATCACTGCCCTCTAGTGGTGGGAGTAGGAGGTCCAGTCTTTGCTACTAGAATTGAAGCTGGAATTGAACCTCCATTCCAGTGGGCCGCAGTCCCACGCACAATCACTACGCCACCGGGACTCAGCCCACAGCTCTATTATTTCAAAATGAAAAAAAAACAAAACCAACCTTGAAAGAGCAAAAACAAAAAGTTTTTTTTGCTTGTTTTGTGGCATCACTGCCACAGGAAGCAGCCTTGCTTCTACAGAGCTGCTATAAAACTCAAGTTTTTAACATGTCATTTAAAGCACAGACACGGGCTTTAGGGTCACCAACTGTTCAAAATGCCTCAGTGGGACAGCGGTCAAGCACTGCTACTAACTAGAAGGGTGGCAGCTTGAACCCACAGCCGCCACCTGGGGGGGAAGACGTGGTAGAGATCCCTTCCCCTTAGAAACCCACTGAGCAGTCTCAGTCAGACTCTGTCCTATGGGGTCGCTGGAAGCTGGAAATGGACTCTGTGGCAACCAGGGTTTTTTTTGCCACTTCTTCACATGTGAAGGAGTCCTGCGGTGTAACGGGCTGCGTTACTCACTGGGCTGTGAACCCCGAAATCAGAGACTTTCTGCCGCCCCCTTGACGGGCCCCTCTCTCAGGGACCTGCCTTACCAGGCTGCTGGGAGTCAGAATTCACCCATGACCGTGGGTGTGGTCACAGACGAAAATATGTATTGCTGAAAGATGGAAAACATGTGACAGGGCAAAAACGACCTCATTTTCTTAGCATGGTGTACCTCTCAAGCTCTGCTCCTGTAAAACGACCCAAATTCAGAGCTGACTTCCACACGCCACTTTTCCCCGTCTAGCTGTGTTCTGACCAGATGTGTGTGCAGGCATTCAAAGTCCCATCACGAAGGCCACAGTGTCTCCAGTCAACTAACCTCAAATGGGTTCAAATTGAAGTAGGAGGATCCAGGACGGGTCAGTCTTTCAATCTGATTTTTAGATGTTAAAACTGAGTCTCTCTTCTCTATCTGTTTGACCTACGATAAAGGGAAACAAATTTCATTAGTAAAGTTCAATAATAAACATCGAATTATTTATTTTAACACCTATTGTCATGTTCAGCAAACATTTAATTTGTGTGCTTACAATATACAAAATATTTTTGCTAATTGTGTTAGTCTGGGTAAACTAGAGAAATAAATCCATGGACACACATATATGTGTAAGAAAGAGATTTATATACAAGAGCAACTGAACATTGAGAAAGCATCCCAACACAGTCCAGTCCAAGTCCGTAAGTCTGATATTAGCCCATATGTCTGATACTGGTCCATAAAATCCTCTTCAGACTCATGAAACACTTGCAATGATACCCAATGTAAGACCATCACAGGCCAGTGGGTAGAAAGTCTATGGACCCAAGTGTTGCAAACATGTCAGTGACGGCAGGGGTCTCCAGTGGCTCCTTCGGTTCGCAGGGCAGAGGGTCTATCGGCATTGTGCGATGTGCCTTGTCAGTAGGGTGTCTCCAAGAGAGTGAGCTGAGGGTCTCCCGCCTCCAAGGAGGAAATACTAAAGTTTTCCCAGAAGTCTCAGGGGAAGACCATGCCCACAGAGGCATCACTGGCTGTGATCCAATGGACAGACTAGACTCCACCCCTTCATTCTTTTTTTTGGTGGGGGGAAGGGGCATCACTGCCCTCTGGTGGAGGCCCAACCTTCCTTCTGAAGAGCTGCTGCTGGATTTGAACCGCCAACCCAGTGGGCCGCAGTTCTGCCCTCAACTACTACGCCACCGGGGCTCAGCCCCCACCCCTTCATTCTTAATCCTCAAATTGACAAACAATTATAGCACACTAATCAATTTAGGGGATAATTACAATGGCTACCTTTTGACAAATGTCAGTGATGTAAAAACTTTCCGTGTTATTTCTTCTTTTCAAGAAATCCATAAAGTGTAAATATTATTATCACCACTTTGCAGGTAAGAAAATGGAGAACTATGAGAGGTTAAATGAGGTGTTCCCAATTACAAAACTTATAAACCAAAATTTTCACTTCACTAGTTTGATTACACAACGGGCACCAAAAAGATTCAAATGTAATTAATTAATACACAACTCACTCCAATTAGTTTCCAATCTAATCATAAAAGATGTGCTTACATATGACCATATTTAATTTGCAACATCTTAAGAAAAATATAAATGATGTACTGAAGACATTTTTTTAAGTGTCCTGGAAAAAAAACAATGAACTTTGCTTATCTAGAAACTGAGAATTAGAAAAACCCCTGACCTTAAAATGACACTAAGGAGAACAAATACCAAGCTGCTTCCCGGAAAACATCCTTGGTACCAAGTTGAATGAATCTCTGGTATACTGCTATCTGGGTTATCCAGCGGTGCCATAACAGAAATGCCACAGTGGGTGGCTGAACAAAGAAATGTGTGTCCTCACAAGTTAGAAGGCCAGAAGTCTGAAATCAGGATGCAGGCTCTAGCTAGGCCAGAGGTTCTCAACCTTCCTCATGCCGTGACCCCCAACCATAACATTATTTTCGTTGCTACTTCATCACTGTCATTTGCTACTGTGATGAATGGGCAACCACTGTGGCAGGGTTGTTCCACCCCGAAGGGGTGGAGACGCACAGGTGCTCTAGGGGAAGGCTTTACTCTGTGTTATCTATGGGTGAAGGGCCTAGTCTCTTCAGCTTCAGTTTCTTGGTTCCGTGGCAACCTCCACAGGGTTTGCCATCAATCTTCCCCCATCTCTACTTGTGTAAGCCACTCATTTTACATCTTATAAGAAACTGACTCAAAACCGACCCTACACTAATCTCTCATTAAAATAACAAAGACAGCCATTCCCACGTGGGATTTAAAAAACCCACAGACAGAGGTAAGGATTTAATTATAACATATATCCTTGAGAGAAGCAATGCAACCCATAGCAGTCTACCCTCTGGCGTCCCAAACTGCAAGTCCTTGCCACATGCCTACCACCACCCCCATCACATGATCGCCAAAGTTTTAAATAACTCCAAGTCTAAAATATCTTCTGAATTCTCTGCAAGGATGGCTGCAACTTTAGACATAGTCCAGACTGGAGCAAATTCCTCTTCATCTGCTAACCTGTGAAATCTTATTAAATATGTTATCTGTTTCCAGAGCACAAGGTAAACATTTCCTCCATACTAGAGACCGGGAGAGGAGGAGGCAGAGGCACCAAGCAAGTCCAAAATCCAGAACAAACTACATCGACCCTCCAGACTCAAAACCAAAACCACCCTCTCTTCTCTCCAACCACCCGGTCTCTGAATCCAGGGTGAAGACATGTCAGCCCTGGACCTCAGCTCTGCCTTCCAGGCCCCGCAGGATGGCAATTCCACTCCCTCAGCTTTGTGAGGCACTGTTCTCTCCTCGCCCGCCTGTCTCAACAGACAGGCCTGTGGCAGTTCTTCTGAGACTTGGCCATAGCAGCCCTGCCCCCTCGACTGTGAGCAGCAGTCTCACACTCCAGAACTGACACCTAGGGAGGCTATGCGGGCCGCCCCCCCTCTCCCCCCCCCTCCCGAAACCAAGAGAACTAGGCTCTTGGGTTCCTTCCCACGGTTCCCTTGGAGCGGCTCCCGACAGTCCTCTTCTTTCATTGAAGGACAACAGGCTGAGCTCCTTTGGCCTGTTTCCTGCCTGTAGAATTCCAAGGGGCGGGCTGAGACCCGGTGGCATAGTGGCTGTGCGCAGGACTGCGGCCCACTGGGATGGAGGTTCAATTCCAGCTCCCAGGAGCAAAGGCTGGGCCTCCTACTCCCACCACCTGAGGGCAGTGATGCCTAAAAAAAAGAAAGAAAGAAAGAAAGAATTCCAAGGGGCAAACAGCACTGTTTCCTTTTGCTCCTTCTCTGTCTCCTTCAGTTTAAGGTAAGGGGTTTTCTAATGACAAAAGATGATTAATGAGCCTTGGCGAACATTTGCCCTTAGTTGTACAATGGAATCTTCCAGGTCTTTAAGTTCTGTTTTCATTTGGTACAGTGCATCCTTAAGGCCACGTCTTCCCTCTGACATTTGACTCTAGAGCAGCGGATGAGATTTCCAACGACATGACTCCTTTAAGGATGAGCCTTGGCGAACATTTGCCCTTAGTTGTACAATGGAATCTTCCAGGTCTTTAAGTTCTGTTTTCATTTGGTACAGTGCATCCTTAAGGCCACGTCTTCCCTCTGGCATTTGACTCTAGAGCATCGGATGAGATTTCCAACGACATGACTCCTTTAAGGACTGGCTTGGAAACATCATCAGTCTTAGTTCATCATGCACAACATCATGTGCCTGCCATCAAACATTTTAATACAAGTCAGACAAGTTCTCTGCCAATGCATAAAACATAGCACCCTTCGTCCACTGTCCAATCACCTATTCGGCATTTCCTTATCAAATCTAAGCACACTTGATACTCACATTTCTAGGAGTATTCTGAGACAATAGACACGTGCTCTATGGCGCTACTCCCTTCCTAGAGCAGCTACTACACGTGTCTTTGATGTCCACCATCTGGGCAGTCCAGGCTTTCACTACTGTCATATCTGTTGAGCAGATCCGACCCAGAGATCCTGTGTACAACGCAGTCTCACAATCATCGTGCCTCTCGAGCCCATTGCTGCAGCCACTGTGTCCATCTATCTGTTAGGCACCCTTGCGGTACTACGTATCTTAAAACTCTTTCGAGCTCTTCCAATCAGCCAAGTCCCAAACCACACCCATCATTTAGGTGTCTCTTGTTTAGGTACCACCCCTACTTCTCGGTACCAGATTCCGTCTTAGTTGTCTAGTGCTGCTGTAGCAGAAATACCACCACAAATGAATGGCTCTCACGGAAATTTCTTTTCGCAGTCTAGGAGGCTGGATGTCAAAATTCAGGGCGCTACATTTCTTCTTCGTTGAGAACAGAAACAACCCATTCCCAGTTGAGATCATACACACAAGCAGAGCGGCTGAGAAATCTAACACTTATTTTGGGCTAACACAATTTTATCCCTAACACCACCTTTTAGCCTTATGGCCTAAATGAGGCTGGAAAGCATTTCATTAACATCAAAAACTCTTCAGTGACTTGGTTCTTTCTACACTAGCATAACCACTTCCCATAGATGAAGTCTTCCTCACAACCTGACACTTTTGCACAGTAACATATACATCACCTGTGTAGTGCAGATAGACTAGTGGAACAAATTTCAAAGCCACACACATGGATATAAGGAATGGGTTTATATTCAAGGGGAACAGGACATTGAGAAAACATCCCAGCCCAGTACAGCTCAAAGTCACAAGTCAGATATTCACCCATATGCCCGAAATCAGTCCATAAAGTCTCCTTCTGACTCACGAAGTCACAGGTCAGTGGGTACAGGGTCCTGGCACTGACAGGGGTCTCCCCATGGCTCCTTGCTTCCAGGGCTCAGGGTCCATCAACAGCATCCCATGGTGGCGGAAGCAACTCATCACTGCCCCAGTCCAGCTCCATCAGGGCAAAGCTGTGTGGTTTCTCCACCGGCTACTCCAGCCTCCCAGATGCCACCATTCTGTGTTGTCTGTGATTAATCATCTCTGAAACTAACTCCCAAAAACTGGGGAAGATAGCGTCTCATCTTCATGAGGGAAATATCTCAAGATTTCCCAGGAGTCTCAGGTGAAAGCCATGCCCACATAAAGGCCTCATCAACTACTCAATGGCTATCTCCAGATTAACAGGCTAGACTCCACTCCTATATTTCAATCATAAAATTAACATAAGCACATGACTGTCACATCACCTAACAGCCATGCAAGTATCACCAATATATATAGTCCTGGTCTCATTAAGTCTTTTTCCGTTTTTTTTTTTTTTAAGGGACTTAGTTCTCCTTGGGATTACGTTTCCCTGTAACGGTTTTGAATGGGGCCCCAGTAGCACTGTGAGTTAAGCTTTGGGCTGCAAACCATAAAGCTGGCTCTTCAAATCCATAGCTGCTCCTCAGGAGAAAACTGAGACCGTCACTTTCCATAGAGAATTAGTCTCAGAAAGATTTGCAACTTGTTATGAGTTAGAATTGACTTATTGGCAACCCAGACTCTTACAGTACTGGACCATAAGTGGGACACAGGCAAGTAACATGGCAGCATGACTCTGGGCACAATTATGGCTGGCTGGCAGATGGGCAGCAGTAGGGCTGCAGGGGGCCAGGGTACTGCTGAGGCTGGCACCTCACCTGCAGGCTTCCTCTGGTTTCCACCAGCAGTGGAAGCAGCTACAGAGGGCAGCAGTGATGGTGATGGTGATGGTGATGATGATGATGGTGTGCAAAAATAGGTTTCCATAGGTTTTAATATGATGTTTAACATCCTACTTCACGGAATGTATGCTGGGTTTTAAGCAGCACATATCTATTTATTGTTGCTTATTGTTTACCCTCCTCTATGGACTATAAACTCTGTGAAGACAAGGATTTGTCTGTTATTTACAAACATTATCTCCAGCACCTAACCAGTTATCTCATCTATGTCAGATGCAAAATAAACACGGATTGAATGACAATCAAAATATCTTAGGTACATTCTCTCTTCTGACATTAACACAGGGTCTTTTCTTTTTTAAATAAGACATGTGTCCAGCAGTGGGGCTGGGCCTCCTACTCCCACCACCAGAGAGCAGTGATGCCCAAAAAAAAAATAAAATAAGACATGTGGGGGG
>PVJH01041508.1:0-14930 GCA_004026705.1 Nesogale talazaci | reverse complement strand
GAAGGTGAGGGAGAGAGGGGAAAATATGAGGAGCTGATACCAAGGGCTCAAGTAGAAAGAAAATATTTTGAAAATGATGATGACAACAAATGTACAAATGTGTTCGAAACAATGTATGTATGTATTTGTGTGTGTATTAAAATAAGAGCTGTACAGGCCCCAATAACATGATTTTTTAAAAAAAAGATTGAGGGATACTCAAGAGCTGTTATTAAATTCTGGAATCATGTAAAAAAAAGATTTATTATCTAAGGGGCTAAAAAATAAGAGCTACTGGGCAGAAATTACACAGACAGATCTTTAGTATAAAGACTTTTCCAACTATAGTGGTCCTTCCTAGCCATGTGTTCTATATCTATGAAGTCAACCAATGGCTGATAGAAATTACTTGGTGGAAAAAGAGCGATTAAGTTGTCAAAGCAATCCTTCAGAGACTAACAGGGAACAAAGAGTTATTGATATAACATTCATGTTGCATTAGGTATTGTAAATAATCGAAATATGACTTAAATTATATAGGCTATATGCACATACTGTCCCATTCTACATAAGGGACTTGAGCATTGGTAGATCTTGGTCTCCACGGGAGTACTGAGTCAGTTCCCTGCAGATAGCATGGATGGCTGTGTTTAAGAACAGAACACACTACCTAGAGACATGTTTAAGCACAGAAGCATGATGACTCAGAAGGTGAGAAGGCTTTAAACAGAGGTGGAATGTTAATTATAAACATGGTGCCCAAACCTGATTGCTTCTGAAAAACCCCTGGGAAGCTTTTAAAGAGACCAAGGGAGGGGGAGAGAAAGGGAAGCAAGAGATTCACAAGTCTCCCCCTAGAGCCAAACAAACAAGCTGTAATTGAGTTGATATCGTCTACTGGTGGCCTCAGGTGTATCACAGCAGAACTGTGCTACAGGGTACAATCAGCTAAATTACAATCTTCAGGATGGATGTACGCACCTGTACTCGGAACTCCTCAGGTATCCTTTCTGCCCAGGTTTACACCCAGTCTCATTTTCTTTTGTCCAATTATGTTCTTTTCTAGTTAGCAGTTCAATGCATAATCTACTAAGTCACAAAGGACTTCAAAACATAAAATCTAATACTACTTCTGGGTGAATATTTTACATAGTCAGTAAACCATCTATGGTTTTTCAACTTCTATTGACTTATAAATAAAATGTAAAAGACTGATAACTGATAATAGACAAAATATAATAATTATCAACCTTGTTAGCAGATGTCAAGTTACTACCAGACACATGACAGCTCAGCTGATAGGATGCAGGGGGTCAAAAAGAGCAATAATGGAATGATCAAAAGCATCAATAAGAATAAGAATAATAAAAAGCACCAACATCCTCCCTTTCATGTGGTGTGTCCCAGGGAAACTCCAAGTGAAGCACTGCACAGCAACTGGCTTCAAAAGGTTGGCAGAAGCTTGCAAGTTGCTGGGAAGATGCTGGGAGTTATGCCACCATATTTCAAATACTGGCTAGATCATTCATGGTGGACAGGATACAGTGGTGCCTCAGAATAAGAAAAAAAAGGCTGATGAACTATTTCTGAAAAGTAGCCAGTAAAAACCTTAAGAATCACGACGATGAGTGTCAGACACAGTGCTGGAAGAAAGTCCCCTAGGTTGGAAGGCATTCAGAATGTACACGGGTGAACATTCTGAACACAGATTTGCCAGAAGAAATATGATGAAAGGGGAAAAATATAAAGTAGAATTTCAAATCTTATGGGATCCAGATTTTTTAGAGACATGAAGGCAGGAAAATCTCTGAAACTCCTGCCCTGCGATTATATCTTTATTAAACCTATGTAAAAAAAAAATCCCTGGAAGTTTTAATGTCAAACATTAAACACACACGTCAAAAAAATTAAGAAAAGGTTTTCGTCCTTTGAGAAATGACTATGGATGGCTATAGGAGTGGGAGAAGGGAAAGGGAGTGTAGGCTGAGGGCAAGTCCGTGTGAATGTGGGTGAAGGGGAAAACAATATCCTAAAAGAGCGAGAGGAGGGAAAAGGAGGCAGGCAGGACCAGGGCAAGCCACAGAAGGGTTTGCTAAGTTGTTGACTGCAAAAATTATCTGATTGTAAACCCTCACCTCGTTCACAATAAAAAATTTAAGAAAGGAAAGTCTGTCTTGAGCAGCCGTGTTTTGTACTGTTGTATATGGGGGTCCCCGTGAGTCACAGCTGAGCTGACTCTATCAGTACCAACAACAAAGATTCAAAAGTGAAGTAAGCGAAGTGGAACTAAAGTAAAAACGGTTCCAAAGTAAACTATTGAGTTATAGCAGGAAAATAAGGAGCTTGTGACACTGAAAGGGACTGGTGGCCCAGTGGGCTGCAAACTGCAGGATCACGTAGTTCAAAACCATCAACCGCTCTCAGGACTCCAGATCTACAGTCTTGGAAACCTCTGGGGCAGTTCGACCCTGTCCTTTAGGGTCACAGCGTGTCATACTCGACATGATGGCCATGGGTTTCTTTAGATCTTGGTCCACCAGCAGGGTTCCATCGCTATCTTCCACTGCTGCTCTCAGATGGAAAAAACAAAATCGGTCTGATTTCATAGGAAATGCAGTTTCAGGGACTACAAAGATAATTCTATTTGCAAAACCCCCAAAACAACATGCAATCTGAATTTTATTCTAGCTTGCTCATGTCCATGAAGAAATGAAAATTTCTATTTCTCTATTAAATTTACTAGATTACAAATATATACAATTGTTTGCTCTATCCAAAAAAGATTCTCTCAGATGTATTCATTTTTATTCCATAGGGATTCAATGAATTCCTTTAAGGAACTTAGTAATACAGTATTACATTTTAGTTTTGATGTCTTGGAAGCAACAGCTTTTTGGTTTAAATAACAAGCTGACTGTGCAAAGGTATTTAAATGATACATTAAAATTGTTTAATGCTATAAGGTGGCTTCAAGAAATGAGTAAAAATGGAATTAAAAGTAATGGAATTAAAAAAAACCAAAAACAAACAAAAAAAAGTAATGGAATTTTTGAACTTTTTGAAGCTCCCTCATATTCAGTGTATTTAATATGCACCTCAATACTACAGTGTTCAAGGTATTATTTCTTTCAAGGAGCTCTTAGTCTACTACAAAGGCAGACAATAAAAAAATAATTACAATAAAGCATGACTCACATTATAATAAAGAGTACAATGTACTAAGGAAGCATACATCATAAATTAACCTAGTCTAAGAAGTCGGAGGTTTCCTGAAGAATACAATGTTTACATTGATACGTACGAGTAAAAAGAGTTAACAAAAGACAGGCTAAGCCAAAAAGTATTGCTACAAAAGCATACAAATCTGTATTGTTTCTTAACATATCTTCCACCAAGGTCTTCATACTTTTGAAGAAGTGCTTCTCTCTTTCTAACCTTCCCCAAAGAATTCTGTGCCCCTCAATTTACACTTCAAAATGGCCGTTTGGGCATCTTCAAGGAACTCAATTAGTGTTCTTTTTCAATGTTTCAGATTTGGGGGCATTTATAAAGAGAAGTCTAAAGGGATGTGATCAGGGCTGGAGAGTGGAGAGAGTACAGCTTCTCACAAAATCTGGGTGTCCACGCAAAATGAGATATACTATAGTCACTAAAAAAAAAAAAATTGCTGGGTACAACTTTCCTGGTCTTTTTTTCCATCAATATCATTTTCTGAAAACTTTACAATACGGTCCATCATTGTTCTGATGTCCTTTGAGAACACCTATGAGGATTACCTCTCCTTGGGATTACAAAAAGAAAAAATCATCATGGGCTTTGGAGTTGACCTGCCTGCCTTGAACTTAACGAGCCCACAAATCACATAGGCTACTGGAGGTTTTGGGGTGAAGGCACCTACCTAAGAGAGACTACTGAGAGAAGTTTATCACTTAAAGAATTTGTCTGCAGCTATTTAATGACCAAAAAGATATGTTTGTTTGTTTGTTTCAAAAAGATATGTTTAAATGTGTTTTGTTCAGAATGAATCTGTACCTTTATGAACTGGGAACCTTAGGAGCAATACTTTTTGACATTTGAAAAGTAGTTGTATAATCAAAAATTCTGATTATGTGTACCTATTTTCTTTCTTAATGAGAACTGACATTGAAATTGCTTCCTCTGATTATCAAAAATGGTTTTAAAAACATTAAAAGTTATCGTACTAAGTAACTATGAATAAACTACTTTGTTCATATTTTTTATTTTTTGAATGTACTCTATATACTCCTCCAGCACAGCAAGTGTTTCCTAAATCTAACTAAATATGTTAGGTTCTATTAAGAAAAGTCTGTAAATGTAATAATAGTAATAAAATATAAATGACCTCATAAAATTGTTATCTAACTTATTTTTACTGGGTAATTCCTTTCATCTGAAAATGTCATAATGTTTGCCAAACATTATCATAAAAAAAACCACATTATCATAAGAAATTATTTCATTTTATAAAGAGCAAGTAGCCAGCTCTAAAATTACTACTTAGAAATTTTGACAAAGTGCATGGTGCTTATTTATCTATTTTTTAATTGACATATTTCTTTTCTTTTTTTTTTTTTTTGGGGGGGGGGGGCATCACTGTTCTCCGGTGGTGGGAGTAGGAGGCCCAGCCCCACTGCTGGAATTGAACCTCTGTCCCAGTGGGCCGCAGTCCTGCGCACAAACACTATGCTACCGGGGCTCAGCCCTTGACATATTTCTTTGCTCTTTTTTTTTTTCTTTTAATAATTTTATTGGGGGCTCATACAACTCTTAGTCTTTCCTTGCTCAGTTTCCTCTGTAAACTGGACCTACCACCTATCTTACAGTGCTAATATGTGTATGAAGTGCTAGAGCAATTTCTGGGTACATAAAAAGCGCTGAATAAATATTTTTTCAATTTAAACAAAGCTATATAGTATTTAATTAAATGAGACTTTACTGGATAAGGGGTAATTTTTAATGTGTCCAGAGGAAATTTCAGATTTGTATTTGAAGGAGAAAAGAAAAAACATGTGTACTATGAAGAAATGAACTAAATACTTCTCCCACTGTACCACATTAATATTGTGCAAGGAATTATAAGCCTGGTAAGGTTATAAAGGTTGTCAGATGTGAAAGGATCCTTTGAAAATATCTCTTAGTATGTGACGAAAGGTAAGAGAACACTGAGGATAAGAAACGGCAAAAATAAAGAAAAGTCAATAGCAAAGAAGAATGACATCTACATGAAATTAGTAACTAGAGGTCAATGAAATTCTAAGAAGAAATGTGTTTTAAAAGGCTATAGAAAGCAATTGGACTTCCCCTTACAGAAGGGTTGTGGGGAGAAGATGGGCCAGTCAGGGTGCAGTAAAGCACCAATGGAACATACAGCTTTCTTCTGGTTCTTTGATGCTTCCTCCCTCCACTATCATGACTCCAATTCTATCTTACAAATCTGGCAGGACCAGAGCATGTACAAGGGCACAGATTAGAGCTGGAAACACAGGGATTACAGAACAGATATATTCCTCAGGAGCAATATTGGGAGTAGCCATACCAGGAGGTAAAGGGAAGGTAGGAGGAGAAATGGGAACCAAGCACAATGACCTCCTGTAACTCCCTCCCAGGGGGATGAACAACAGACAAGGGGGTAAAGGGAGACATCAGACAGTGCAAGACATGAAAAAAAGAATAATTGATAAATTATCAAGGGTTCCTGATGGAAGGAGGAGCAGGGAGGAGGAAAAATGAGAAGCTGAAACCACGGGCTTAAATAGAAAGAAAATGCTTTGATAACAATATTGCCAAAAAATATACGAAGTGCTTGTCACAATGGATGTATGTATGAATTGTGATAAATTGCACGAGGCTCCAATAAAATAATTTAATTTAAGGAGAGACTATAGAATAAAAAAAGCAATTTTAAGAATGAGATATATTAATTTAATAGTGGAGAGTGATTTCGACAAGGTTGCAATGGTAAGATACAGGTATGTATCAACTTACATTTCCTCTCAAAAGTAACTTAGAAAAGGAAAACTCACTCAAGAAGAAAAAGCAAGATGTAACTGACAGCAGAACTGGAAGCCTACACTTTAATCCAAAGGACTAGATTGTAAAGTGTCAAACTGAAGGCATTAGGAATGCACACCTTTATGGGTTGATATAAGAACACTCATTTGAAAATTAAATCGAGAGCAGAATGTACTAAAGAATTGAAGCAAAATATAATAAGCAGCCTTTTGTTTGTTTTTTAATAAGCAGCTTTTTTATTTTCCCCCTAATGTATTAATTTTGGGTCCTAAACAATTTGCAAATGACCAATTAGGAAATGATGAAAATGAAGACAAAATCCAATCAGAGCTATTGTATTTCACAGTAGATATGGTAACACCTACCAGAGTCAGAAAAGTCCCTGTTGGTGTATGCTAATCTTTCGCCTACTTACACAGTCACGAACAAGCACACAATTATCACTGAATGGAAAGTGCACTCTAAGCTCTCCATCACAGGAAGTTGATAAAACTTCCATAATACGTGGAGATCTGATGGCTTGTCCCAAATCCTCCAGCTCCTTCCTTATTTCCCTGCACATATTGCTCCCAATATATCTCTTCTATACTTGTCTCATCATGGTGTTTATTTCTCAGAGGGCACACATTCACTTATTAATGCCAACCTTGAAATTCTCTATATAGGAACCATGAAACAGGAAAATTCATTCATAACCTCTTACCATTACTGCTATTATTAAAGAGAAGAACCTAATGGCCTGTGGAAATGGTAGAGATGAGAGAAAAAAACATGAAGAGAAGGAAAGCTGAGAAAGATAAGCTCTCTCCATACCAAGGAGAAAGCAGAAGGAAATGCCTCTCAGCAAACTCAAGGGTAATCAGTAAGTTCCTTTTTGATGCTAGACTGGTGCAAGGTGGGAAAGACAGATGGCACTCTAGTTTCCTGATACTCTCAGCAGGAAAGAGATTAGCTTTGGCAGTGGTGCCCAGGACAGAGTGGTATGTTAATAGTTGGAATCTTGGAATAGAATGCACCGATTAAGCGAGAGATCATAAAGCTTACTAAGCTTCTATTATGTGCTTTTACTTGCAATATCTTATTTAATCTCCAAATTAGCCCCACGAAGAAAGTATTATTAGTATTATACCCTACATTCCTGGGTTTTCTTCTGCCACAAAAGCCTTTTTCTCAAGTCCTTTTTCTGGCGAGGTCCTTATTCTTCATCAAACCTTAATAAGCATATTCTAGAATTCTGTCCTGAGACGGATTCTCTTCCTGTAGTGTTTATAAAGTCTTTAGGAAATCTTATTGAGTCCCGAGGTTTTGAAAGTCGTTCATATTCTGATGGTGATTCTCAAAATCTCTAGTTACCACCCATTCACAGTTCATTCTAGACTCAATGAGGGGGCTTCCAAACTTTGTGGAAAGGAGAATTTGAAGCCCTCTTATACCTGTAACTCGTTACCTGACCTTTCCATTAGAATATTCTTGCTGATACCCTCAGTGGCCATTCCCATTCCTTCCCATCCCCACTAATTAAACCCTCTAAAGGCTTTCCATTTCAACACCCCCACCCATGTCCCTATATAATCAAGTTACTATCACTTTTCCAGTCTTCTCTCCTAACATTCAACCCCTTACTCATTAAGCTGGTATCACAATAAGCTTTTGGTTTCCCAATATACTTCAAAGGTTTTTACTTTAGGGTTTTGCATTTGTGTTTTGTGTGTGTGTGTAGGAGCTCTGGTGATGCAATGGGTTAGGCAGTGGGCTGCTAATCACAAAGTCAGCAGTCTGAAGCCTACAGTTGCTCTTCAGAAGGCCAGGCTTTCTACTCCTGTCAAGATGCATTATCTTGGAAACCCACAGGGGCAGGTCTACTCTCTCCCCTACAGGGTTCTCTGTGAGTCGAAATCAACTTGATGGCAATGAGTTTGTTTTTTTTAATGACTGAATTTTGTGTGTTTAGTCAGGGCCACAAGAATATGAATTATCCTAAGCATCTACAGCCACACCCTAAAATGTTTTAAGAACTCAAATATTTGTTAGTGAATGTGTTAAAGACACAATATGAAACTAAAATTCCTATCAGTTGTTCCAAGGCACCGTAGGCTTTCTATTGCAGTAAATGTATACCAACTGAATTTGTAGCTAAAGAAAGGTATACAACTTTGGTTTGCTTATGTGCAGGGTATATTAGATTACTCCACCATTAGAGAGAGAGGCAAAGTCAACCTAATGACCTTTCTGTAACATAGGGTAAATGTAAAATGTGGAGGAAAGTTAATTACGAAGAAAAGGAGCACTGGGACTAAACCAAGATCAAATCTAGCACTTCCAAAGGTGATACAACAAATTCTGGAAGCCTCTGTTTCTGGGTGCTACCTTCGCAGAAACTTCGCGGAAAAGTTTGTGTGTGAAAATAAATAGGCTTTTTCTCAAAAATATTCCAGAAAGATGAATCCCCAGGCTGTCTAAAAGAAGTAAAAGTAAATGAGGTTTGAAGAAATTTCATGGAAAAATCAATTTCAAAGATAATGCAATTTCTCCATGAACTTTTTGAAGAAGGTCTTCAACTCTATTCTTTCTGGTTCAATCATGACCAAAAAAGAGCAACTTTGAATCTGCAAAATGTGGATGAAAGTAGATAATCTCATCAGGAAAAATTATGTGGTTATTCCCTGCCTGGACCTTACGCTCCCTTTTAGAAAATAGGGGCAGGGTATGGCCTGCTTAGCAAGCAAATCTCTTGACTGGTGGACTCAGAAACAATGGTGCCTTGCTCAGCTAGAGGCTAACCGTACCATTTTTCATGATTGTTGTTCCCCACTGTCTGGATAATAAATCTGAGCTCCTGCATCAGGTTCCTGAAAGGCTGATTATGGTTGCCTCCTGTAAGTTCCTATTCCACAGCTGTAGCCTACAATTCCCCCTATTCTGGTTATCCCTCTGTTTCACTCAAATTTTTAAAATTTGGGTCTATTCCAGTTTCACATCATCAGTCGTGACTTAAGCAATTTGAAGCCCTGTATATAAGGTTGTACACTGAATAAAGAAGAGTTGATGCATTTGAATTGTGATGCTGACAAAGAATATTTAAAGTACCGTGGACTGCCAAAGAACAAACTGATCTGTCTTGGAAGAAGCACAATAAGAGTCCTTCTTGGATGTAAGGAGGGCAAGCCTCCATCTTACATACTTTCGACACGTTGTCAGTAGAGGCAAAACTCTGAAGAAGGACATCATGTTTCGTAAAGTAGAGGGATAGCGAAAAAGAAGAAAGTTCTTAATGAGAACTTTGGACCATGGGCTCACGTTGGGGAAAATTGTAAGGACTGGGCAGTGTTTTGTTCTGTTGTGCAAAAGGTCAACACCAACTCGATGACACCTAACAACATCAACAACAACAAGATGAAAGAAAGAAAAGGAAATGGTAAGAGTAAGAAATACTGTTGTTGAAAGAATCCTGGCTCGTGGTAACCACTGGACAGAGAACTGACCGTTAGAGATTTCAAGGGAAGTTCACAATTTTCTTCTACAGAACGTCTGGTGAGTTCAACCTGCCCTTCGATTAGCAGCTGAATGTTGAACCACTGCGCCACCAGGGCTCTTTGGAATAAGGAAAGGTAGAAATAAAGTGGAATGGTTTCTATTTACTTAGATAAAAAATGGAATTAAAGTAACACACTGCCACCTTTAATCCCACCCTACATCAAATGCCAGGTTAAGATAACATTAAAAGGGTAAACTGATATGATCAATGTAACTAATAGAAAAAACCAAATACATACTGCACTACATAAAGTATTCATTAAAAAATGATAGAGGGCTTAGGGATAAAAAAATCACATTTAATCTCCAAAATGACTCAAAACCAAACCCAGTGCTAATCTTAAATGAAAAATCATCTCTTATCCAAGTAGATCCAAGTGCCACACTCACCGATCTTCTAAAACTTTAATGGTTTCATGAAGGACTTTTTGTTGCTCTCGCAGTTGTTGGTTTTTGGTGAAAAATTCTTCTAGTCTCTGTGCATCTCTAAAAGTGAAGACATGAATATAATAAGTTTTTTGGAGAAAAACAATATAGGGTAATTCTGCTATAAGAACTCCGAATTTGCCTTCCCCACATAAGTAGCAAGAATGTCTTATATAAAATAAATCGCTTCCATATCTTGTTCATCAGACTTCACACTGTACTAGAATTTGCTCTGCAGTATAAGCAGCCCTGGTGGCACTGTCTGGTAAGCATTCTGTAACTGCTAACTGTACAGTCTGCAGTTGAACCCCACCAACTGTTGTAATGAAAAAAGATGAGGCTAGAGGCTCCTATAAAGATTTAGAGTCTCGGCAACCCTACGTAGGGCCTCTATGAGTTGAAATTGGCTCCATGGCAGAAGACTGTTGCTTTGTGTGTGTGTGTGTGTGTATTGAGAATTATAGAAGCTCAGTAGTCAAAAGTCTCATTAGTCAAAAACTAAGAAGTCAGCAGTTTAAAGCCACCAGTGCCCTGAGGGAAAAAGTACTAGCAGTGGGCTTCAGTAAAGACTAACAACCTGAGAAACTCTGTGGGGCAGTTTTACTCTGGCCCACAGGTCGCTATGGGTTCGAATCCACTCAGCAGCAGTGGGTTTTGAGTACAAAGGAAGTATTCTCCAAAGCACCTGTACTCTATTACCCAATTCTGGGACACCAATGTAGCATCTGTGGATTCGGATGCCACCATTGCCTCAACGTTGTCAAAATGGCTATGTAAATGAACTTTACTTTTGTTTTCTCAATGATTTGGGGGGGGGCGCTCTTGTAACATTCAATGCATCATTTGTATCAAGCATATTTGCTGCCATATTCATATTGAGCCCTTGGTATAAGTTCTTCTTTCTCCCTCCTTTTTTTTTAATGAATCATTTTATTGGGGGCACATACAACTCCCATCACGATCCATACATATATCAATTGTATGCAGGCTACTTACTGTTTTATGATATTTATTAATACAAACAATAAGCATCTATATTAATTATCCTCCCAATCCCAATCATGAGAGCTCTGAATTTTCTAATTTATTAATTTCAGTTTAAATGAAACTTTCCCCATTATATTACTTATAGTGAAGCGAAAGAATATGAACCCTAAACTCAAATGCCTTGGTTTAAATCCCGCCTCTGTAGTTTACTACCTGGCTTAAAAGTCCAAACCCCAACTTACTGCCATCAAGTCACTGTGTCTTGACAAATTGTGGACACAATAGTACCTACAAGTTTCAGGCATGTGCAAAGACTAGGTATTTAAGTATGAATGTGTATGGGGCTTTAAAGTTCCTCTAGAAATCCCATTTCTTTTCATTCTGTTTTTCTTTTTTTTTTTTTTTTTTTGGGGGGGGGGGTGCATCACTGCTCTCTGGTGGTGGGAGTAAGGCCCAGCCCCACTGCTGGAATTGAACCTCCGTCCCAGTGGGCCGCAGTCCCACACACAACCACTACGCCATGGGGGCTCAGCCCCATTCTGTTTTTCCATGAACTTTTTGAAGTCTTTCATGTGTAAAACAGTGCTGGCATACAGATTTAAAGTCAGGAAAAAGGAAGACATCTAAAATTTTCTTCTGGTAGAATATGACTGTTTTCCATATGTACTTTAACTCAGGACCATTATTTTTTAAAATTCACACTACCCCTATTATAAATCATACATCTATTTTAATTCTAAGATGAATCATCAGGAATTTGTCATTATCTACTGTCTTCAAGCTGAAAACATAGGACGAATCTGAGGTTCAAACAGCAAGTACCTCCAATTCCCAGCAACCCTGTCGGCACAGTAGAACTGCCCCCGGGGATCTCCAGACTGTGAATCTTTATAGGAATAGAAAGCTTCATTTTTCTCCTGGGAAGAGCTTGTTGTTTCAACCTGCTGACGTTTTAGTTAAAATCCCAAAGGATCATATTAAATATGGGTGACCAAAAATACTTGTCGAAAGTAGCTAGCATGAAGAGTCACCGTCAGCAACAAAGATGAATAAAACAACTCCCATTAAACTGTCAACAAAGGGCCAGCTAAGGCACAACTACTGGTCTCTCCCTGTCCAGAATGTAGACCTGAAGAAAATTAAAAATGAAAGGAAACAATTAATCAAAAGGTCTAATGGACCCCGTAAACCTCGGTCTCCACAACCCCGAGATCAGAAGAACAATACCGTGTCAGGCTACCACTGTGGACTACTCTTAAAGAGGTCACACCAGTAAATTTTGGACAGTGAGAAAATGTGGAACAAAATCAGAAAACAAACAGGCACGTTCATCAGGCAGACTGGTGAAAAACCCAAGACTTTGGTCAGAGACTAAAGCTGAACTCACCGCTGTAGCTCAATTTCATTCAAAACAGACAAGCCCCAAGGGTGAACAACAACACTAGGGAGGTATACACCCCCTAGAACAACAAACCATGAGGCCAAAAGGGCAATATGTGCTCCAGGATAAAGCTCAGAAAGCAAGGCTAGAAAAGAAGGTCAAACGGAAATGAAACACACAGAGAGGAATGGAAGGGTGCTGCCGTTCCACTATAGGAACTGCAATCAATGTCAAAAATCAAAATATGCATTGTTATATAGAAGTGTAATTTGCTGTCAACTTTTACCTAAATCACAGAAAGAGTCACACAAAAAAAGAAAAGAAAGAAAAATGTGAGAAATCAACTTTACCCAAAGGATTTAATGTTGTCCTTGATTCCAAAGGGAAAACCTCTCAAACCTTAGACTTTGCAAGGTGGTTGAAATGCTTGTTATCTAAGAGGGCTACAGACCTGACAGGTGATGACCATGAGGTAATGGGTGAGGCAGGCCTCGGAGGAGGGGACAAAAGTCAGTCAAGCAGGGCTAGTAGCAAGAAGGATATGGAGGAGGAAGCTTTAGGGTTGGTGAAAGACATTAACAATGCAGAGGATAGCACATTCCTTTTTGGGACATGGAAGTTCCATGTTGGGAACTCTTCCAGACCTTGTCATATAAGAGTCTTCATTTGATTCCTTTTTGTTATAATAAAATTGTAATGGTTAGTCTAACACTTGTGAGTTCTGTGTCATTCTAACAAATTGACAAGCCTAGAGTGGAAGTAGCAGATCAGAAGTGAGGTCAGCCCCACTTACTACAGGCATCCTGGAGGGGGAATAGGGAAGCCTCCAATGTGTAGGCAGTCGGTCAGAAATTTGTGGAACCCTGCGGAGACCTACTTTATTTTACAGCTGGCAGTTGAAGTCTTGGAAAGATTTGGTGGTCTGGAGGACTGTGCCCTTTACCTTGTATGGTTCTTTCCCAAGAAAAAACAGAGAGTGAAGAGATTGTTTCTTAGTTTGGTGTTAGGTATAAAAATAAAACTCAAGGGCTGAGCCCCGGTGGCGTAGTGGTTGTGTGCGGCACTGCGGCCCACAGGGATGGAGGTTCGATTCTAGCTCCATGGAGCAAAGGCTGTGCCTTCTACTCCCACCACCTGAGGGCAGTGATGCCCCAGCCCCCCCCAAAAAAATTTTTTTTTAATTTAAGAAAAAAATAAAACTCAAGCTTACTGCCTTCAAATCAGTGGTGGCACTGTTATGTGTTTGGCTGCAATCTACAAGATTTGCAGTTTAAAACCACCAGCTGCTTCTTGAGAGAAAGATGGAAGCTTCTACTCCCCAAAACTAATAGTCCTGGAAACTCATAGAAACAGTTCTACTCTGCCCTATTAGGTCACTAAGAGGGGTGTTAGAGAAGTGAATTTAATCCCACAGTGAGGTATGATATATTTTTAAAACATTGCTGTTGAGTTTATTCCAATTCATGGCAACTAAATCGTTGTTAGGTGCTATTGAGCAGAACAAAACATTGGTGGGCCTGTAACATCAACTGTTGCTATGGTTAAGACCACTGTTGAGGGCTGAGCCCTGGTGGCGTAGTGGTTGTATGCGGGACTGCAGTCCACTGGCTTGGCGGTTCAAACCCAGCAGCAGCTCTCCAGGAGCAAGGTTGGGCCTCCCACTCCCACCCGGGGTCAGTGATGCCCCACCCCGCCAAAAGAAAAAAAATCTTAAAAAATAAAAAAAGACCACTGTTGCAGTACACCAAGAATCCATCTTGCTGAAGGCTTTCCTTTAGCCCAGGCAGCCCCCTAACTTTCTTCTTTACTGAGCTAAATGTCCTTCTCCAGGGCAGTCACTCCTCGTAACATGGCCCAAGTATGTGAGATAGTCTCACCATCCTTGCTTCCAAGAAGTATTCTTCCTGTACTTCCTCCCAGAGGTTTGTTCTATAGGTAACGATATAAACAAAGAACGAACAAACCAAATCATCTGTCACTGAGTTGACTGATTCATCGTGATGCTATACAGGGTTCCTAGGGCTGTGAATCTTTCCAGGAGCAGATAACCTTGACTTTATCCCAATGCAGTGAACCCAACAGTGCCACCAGGGCTCTTATTAAGTACTTGGTGAGTAGTTGATCATGACAGGAAATGTAATGTGAGGTATTAGGAGAGACCAATCCCTGCAAAAGGACATCATACTTGGGATAGTAGAGGGACAGAGAAAAAAAAGGAAGACCCTTAATAAGATGCATTGACAATGGACTCAAAGATAAAAACGATTGTGAGCATGGCATTTTGCTCTGCTGTACCCAGGTTGTTTGCATTGATGGCACCTAACAACAATCATGTAAGAGTAATATAATAGCCTCCTGCTATACAACAAATACAGTTACAGAATATGAAAAAAACCGAAATCTTGTAAGCTACAAAAGAAACCTATTACTTAAGAGTCAATCCTATAATATAAATGAGTGAGTAAAAGGAAAGTCATGAAAATATTAGGAGACCACTTGACTATTTATTAATGACAGGTCTGAAACAAATATGTGAATGGAAAAGTACTAAAGGGGAGAGAAGGTGGAGCTTCAAAAAGCTTGAGGAAAA
>PVJH01041507.1:0-14902 GCA_004026705.1 Nesogale talazaci | reverse complement strand
GGGGGGAGGAAGGGTAATATAGGGAGCTGATAATGGGGGCCTGGAGGGAGGGAGAATGTTTTGAGAGAGATGATGGCAATGGGTGTGTAAAAGTGGCCTGAATACAACTGATGTTGTTAAGGATTGTGATGGGAATAGTAGGGGCCCCCCAATAAAATGATTAATTTTTTTAAAAGAGGGGGAGGGGAAAGGGGAGGTTTTTTTCTTTTAAGAGGAGCTTGTATCAAGGGCTCAAGTGGAAAATATTGGGAAATGTGGAAATATGTGTGCAAATGTGCTTGATACAAATGATGTACTGAGGGCTGAGCCCCGGTGGCGTAGTGGTTGTGCGCAGGACTGCGACCCACTGGGTTGGAGGTTCAAATCCAGCAGCAGCTCTCCAGGAGCAAGGCTGGGCCTCCTACTCCCACCACCAGAGGGCAGTGAGGCCTCCCAAAAAAACTGAAAAAAACAAAAACAAATGATGTACTGAATGTTGTAGTAGCTATAAGAGCCCCCAATAAAATTAAAAACAAACAAACAAACAAACAAAAAAGAATGTGAAAATAGGCTGCCCCTCGGTGGCGTGGTGGTTGTGCGCGGGACTGCGGCCCACTGGGACGGAGGTTCAATTCCAGCAGTGGGGCTGGGCCTCCTACTCCCACCACCGGAGAGCAGTGATGCCAAAAAAAAAAAAAAGAATGTGAAAATATCTTCCTTGTAAAGAAATGGCTTTTTAGATATAGCATTTTCCTGATATATTTGTTGCAGGTAATCTCTTTAGTCTGCAAATGACAGAAAAATAAGAGATGTATTTAATACTAAAAAAAAAAAAATAAGCCTTTGGTTCTTGGAGCAAGGATTTGTAATCCCTGAGAAATTTTCAGAAAAGTACAAGTAATTGTTCATCTATTCTGGTATTTGTTCATTTTAATACTGAGAAATGCATACAAGTTGTTACTGTTACACCTTTCAGTTGTAAAGCTCCTCTCTATGATCTGGCTGCACATGAAGACAAAGTCCTGGGTGTAGACTGGACAGAGACGGGGGTAAGAATTGATTAGTTATTAGGGGGGAGTGTATTACTGGATTCAATCTGGTGGTTGTTGGTAGTCTGAGATTTATAACCCTGTGTGCTGACTAGGGAGCCTTGTTAGTGTATTGGTTATGCCTTGGACTGTGATCTGCAGGGTCTGCAGTTTGGAGGCACCAGGCAGGGCCTCTGCTTACACTAAGAGTGAAGTCTTGAGAAGCCACAGGGGCAATTCCACCTGTCTGTCCCATGTGGTCGATACGAGTTCTTTAAAGTAACATTTGAAATATTTGGGGGGAAAATTAATTTTAACTCTGGGAATAACTCATTATTCTCTGGAGTATCTTAACATCATGCTTAAGTCCGTAAACTCAGTAATTCTGACGGATTAAAGTATTTCTCAGGAAACTCTTAAGTAATAAGTTTGGGTTGTAAAAGGTGTTTTTAAAATGTTAACTAAAGGAACCCCTGTGGCCTAGTGGTTACCTGTTGGGCTGCTAGCCAAAAGGCCAGGAGTTTGAAACCACCAGCTGTTCTTTGGGAGAAAGACAGGCTTTCTACTTAAAAATAATAGTAAAATAGAATGTTAATTCAAGTTATGTTTCTAAATAATTTTTCAGTGCCTAAGAATTTTTTCTTGGGCTATTTGAATAATTTATAATCTAGTCACCTGCAAAGAATTAATGTGCTAAAAACTTTTGTTAGGTAACTTTTGTTAGACACCATCCTTCAACGTTTGTTTAAGTTAGTACATTTCTTAGCTAATATTACATAAAACTTAGAATAGCATGTTATATCTTTGCTAAATTCAAGTGATCACTTTTAGAGCTAGATTGTATATAGTAATGAAAATTGATACATTAACTTAAATACTAGAATTATACTTAAAACCATTGGTATTTTTAAATTTTGCTGTTACATGAAATAATTTACTTTTGTGTTTGTGTCTTTTTTCTCCCACATTATGCAGTTACTTCTGAGTGGAGGAGCAGACAATAAATTGTATTCCTATAAATACTCACCAACCACTTCCCATGTCGGGGCATGAACATGAATGCTAATCTGATGGTCCAGACTCCTTTGATAAGTGAATCCAGTTGTACAGACAGTGCATCAGAAAAGTCTTTTGAATTATAGTTTACATACAATTTTCACCACTGACAATGATCATATCTAACATTATCATTGTATTTTCTTTATTTTCTATTTATAGTGTGACAGTTTAGGTTCATGAATATAGTGTGTCCTGCATTCTCTATCTAATGCTAAGCTCCTAAAATAAGTTGTTTTTTTCCTTTTCAAGTACATTGGTTTGAATTAAAATTTGTTTTTAAAATAATAGAATAGTCATATATATATATAACTTATATATAGCTTTTCTGATTGAGTAGATGTAAGTTGAAAATATATTTTGCCGGACTGAGCCCCAGTGGTGTAGGGGTTGTGCGCGGGACTGCGGCCCACTAGGACAGAGGTTCAATTCCAGCAGTGGGGCTGGGCCTCCTACTCCCACCACCAGAGAGCAATGATGCCCCCCCCCCCCAAAAAAAAAAAAAAGAAAATATATTTTGCCTCTGGCAAATTGTGATATTGAAGTATAAGAAAGCAAATCTTTCTTAGATATTCAGAACATTGGAAAAGTAAATGCTTCTTATTTATTATTTGTTGAAATATTTTAAGTGAAATAAATTAAGAATATGTCAGAATCCTTTAGTAATGGAATACAAAGTTCATGGTAACCAAGAATCACCTTGTTCCCTAATCTGTGCTCATATGTTGGTTAGAATAGATTCTTTAAATAAACTGTTTTGACATGCCCGGCAAGCTCAGTCGGTAGAGCATGAGGCTCTTAAATAAACTGTTTTGGTTGGTATTAGATAATAAACATCCTATTAATTTTATGAATTATCATTAACATTTATATATGCATATGTTAACACCAAGTATGTATATGTAGGGTAAATTTAAAGTATTCCTCAAGAATATTTTACAAGCTTTTAATACTACATAGGAAATTTGATTTTATTTTTAGGTTCTTTAATGCAACATATCTCAATCAATGTTCCTATCGTGAAATTTCTGGGAAACACATCTGTACCTTCGCTGAGATTGAGAGCCAAATTAACAGTTGATATAATGGATTTGTTTCATATTTCTTAGAGGCTCAGACCTCTGCCACCACTAGAGTATTGCCTCAGTCTCATGACGAAGAGGTAGAACTCAAGCTATCAAATTCATTGCTTATAAAATATATTTTAATGCCAACAAAGACAGTAAATGTAGCCAGAATATTCATTTATATACTTGTCTCAATTTCATATTTAGTGCCTCTCAGAATCTGACTTTCAGATGGTAAAATTTAATTCATATTCCTGTTCTTTAACAGTCTCTGAATGAGCCTTACCTGTCAGGTAAAATGTCTTCTAACCACCCAGTCTGGGTCTGTCAAGTGTATGTGCATACTAATCCCTTAAATGAAGAGAGACCTGTGTATTGGGTGGAATGGACCAAAAAGGAAATGGCATCAAGTACTGGTCTCTCATCTTTTCTCTAGTCAGGTCCTAAGGAAGGACACATTTGGGGTTTAAACATTCTCCCATGACAAAATATATTAGAGACCAAGTCTTTTGAACAAAGATTGTCTCTGATGGACCTCTGCCTCAAGGAAAAGTCAAGTGGAGATTTTGTTCCATGAAGACGACTATGAGGGACCAGCAGAAGCATGAACATTATGTCATTAACAATTGCTTTTCCACCCCCCTCCACTGCCTTCAAAAGCACTTCTCAGTGTTCCAACTACCTCTACTTTAGTTACATCAGAGAGAAAACCTTTTACTGTCACATTAGTTAATTTAGTTTGGCTGCTAACAGATCAGAGGTTTGGAACCACTAACCACCTCAATGGAGGAGACAAAAAAAGATAATCTGTTCCCTGAAAGACCACAGTCTAGGAAATTTTAAGTGGCAGTTCTACTCTGTCATACAGGGTCACAATGTGGTATTGGAACGCATTTAATATCAATGGTTTTGCTTCTAAAATCTGCTTTTGCAGAGGTGGGAGGCAGTGCTCTGGACCTGCCAACCAGTACTCAGTTGTCATGGTAAATACAATTCCAAATAGGTTGTACTTACTTCATGTATTAGACAGGGCTCTCTAAAGCAGTGGTTCTCAACCTGTGGGCCTTGACCCCTTGGGGGGTGAAACAACAACTTTACAGGAGTTGTCCGATTAATAACAGTAGCAAAATTACAAATATGAAGTAGCAATGAAAATCATTTCATGGTTGGCGGGTCCACAACATGAGGAACTCTATTAAACGCTCTCAGCGTTAGGAAAGTTAAGAACCACTGCTCTAGAGAAACAAAATCAAATACTTATGATTTTAGATAGATACAACATAAGAAATAAACAGCTAATCAGTTCACAGCAGTACAAATGACTCAATTCAACTCATATCCGTGAGACAATACACAGGCTGCTGGGTGCAAGTCAAGGAAGTAGATATCCAAGTCTTCTGTAGAGCAATTCAGGCAATCAGGCCACAGGCAGCAAACAGCAGCATGGGTCTCCAACAGTTGGCCAGATGACAGTCTGGCCTGACAATCCCCAGCTCAAATGATGTATACACCAGCAGTGTGGTGAAGCAGGTCTTTCAAACTATAGTGACACAGTCTACAGGTTGGCATAATACCTGTCACACCTCAGTAAAGAAATTTTAAGAAATTTCTATTGGCTGAGCCCTGGTGACACAGTAGTTGTGAGCAGGACTCTGACCCACAGGGTTGGTGGTTCAAATCTAGCAGCAGCTCTCCAGGAGCAAGACTGGGCTTCCCTACTCCCACCAGGGCAGTGATGTATGGGAAAAAAATTTTTTCTATTGTGGTGTAATGGTTATGTAGTGGGCTGCAGTCTTCTTGGTTGGCTGTCTGAAGCCATGAGCAGCGGTGGAGGAAGACTGGGTTTCCTACTCCTATAAACAGTCTCAGAAACCCGCAGGGGTCGCTGAGTCAGCATTGACTTGATGGCTGTGGGTTTGGTTGACTGCCATAAACTTTCTTAATTTAAAATTTTTAATTTTTTTTTTTGGGGGGGGGGGGAACATCACCGCTTCTGGTGGTCATGGGCGCTACCCACTGATGCTCCTGAGAGCTGCCGCTGGATTTGAACCTATAAGCCCGCGGGCCGCAATCCCACACTCAACCACTTATGCCACCGGGGCTCAGCCCCTCAATTTAAAATTAAGTTCAACATTTACCTAATTACTGAATAAATCAAACTCAGGGAAAAAAGGTCTGTACTGAGACGGAGGGAAGAAGGAAAATACAAAATGTGTAAGACCCTACCTTCAAAAACATCCCATTCTGAGATGGAGGTTCAATTCCAGCAGTGGCTCCACAGGAGCAAAGACTGGGCCTCTTACTCCGACCACCAGAGGGCAGTGATGCCAAAAACAAAACAAAACCATCCTATTCTGACATGATAACCATTAAAATTTTAGTGACACATCCTAGGTGCCAAGAAAAATATAAGCGATAGAAAAGTAATAGAGAAAAGAGCAGTTAACCCTGAGGGGAGGGAATTCATTGTCAAGAAAAACAGAAGAGTGACACTGGAGCCAGACTTGGGCAGAGAGCGGTTGTGAGATATTTCTAATGGAGAAGCACAGCAGCATTTGAAATGATAGCTCCAAAGTATTGTGGGAAATAAGTTCATCGTCATCTGCCATGTTGTTTGTCTCTTTTAAAAAAAAAAACCTACTTCCAGGTCTTCTCTATGGTGATGAGCAAACAATCAAGGCTGAGCCCCGGTGGCGTAGTGGTTGTGCGCGGGACTGTGGCCCACTGGGACGGAGGTTCAATTCCAGCAGTGGGGCTGGGCCTCCTACTCCCACCACCAGAGAGCAGTGATGCCAAAAAAAAAAAAATCAAAATTTCCAAAACAACCCAATCTATAGGTGATGAGGACCTATAGATTATGGTAGAAACAAGTTATTTAAAACAATAGTTTTTCTGTGTATACATGATCAGTGTTGATTATGTCCCATTACAATGTTTCCTAGCATTATTTGTGAGAGAACTAATGAAAGGTTAAAATAGCTATATTATGGGGCTGAGCCCCGGTGGCGTAGTGGTTGTGCGGGACTGCGGTCCACTGGGACGGAGGTTCAATTCCAGCAGTGGGGCTGGGCCTCCTACTCCCACCACCAGAGAGCAGTGATGCCCCCCTCCAAAAAAACACCAAAAAAATAGCTATATTATAAAACACAAATAATTGTATAACTGAACAGAATTCTCAAAACAAGCACATTGGAATTTCTGATAACATTTAAATCTTCATACAGTCTAGTTTTGATGTAATCTAGTTTTGAAAAATCTTCATTTATGTGAAGCAAATATAGAGAAATACTGGTCTTTGATCTTTCGGTATCCTGTAAGGAGACCTGGAGCTGCAATGGTTAAAGTGCTTGGTTGCTAACTGACCTTTGGCAGTTTGAGCCCACCAGATGGTCCCTGGGAGAAAAGTGACAGCTTCTGTAAAGATTACAGTGCTGTGAACAACAGGGGGCAGTGCTACTCCTTACTCCAGGGCCAGGATGGGTTAGAATCGACATGATGCCAGTAAGTGGTAAGTGCTATTCTTAAAGGGAGAAATAGGGCGTTTTCACGCTCTTCATATGCAAGGGATATCCAATTATCCTTTTAATAAAAGACACTGATGGAAAATAGGCTCTTACACATGTGAAAATTACACATGGAAATTAGGCGCTTACATATGTAAAATCCAGACTTCTCTAATCAAACTACACCAGGTGTAGAAAACAAACTTGATCACTTTCAATTAATAGTTTTTACTGTTGTAGCTTTTAAATTATTATGTAAATATTAGTAATGTTAATTAGCATTTCATTCTGTGAACCAGAAGAATGAATTTTGTTTAAGAACGTTTTGTTTTTGTTGCTGTTATTTTTTATTTAATAAAATTAGGCTGTCTTGGGCTGAGCCCCGGTGGCGTAGTGGTTGTGCGCGGGACTGCGGCCCACTGGAATGGAGGTTCAATTCCAGCTCCACGGAGCAAAGGCTGGACCTCCTACTCCCACCACCTGAGGGCAGTGATGCCTAAAAATAAATAAATAAATAATTAGGCTATCTTTGTTTCAATTCTGATGTGCATGTTTAGAGTAGATTTTCTGGTGGTGTCTGTGAATTGGAAAGAAGATTGCACACAACCTTAACAAACCTGATTATCTGCATTTGTACTTTATTATCTGCGTTTTCCAAAAGAGGAAGATCTGTTAGGGCAGTTTAAGTTCGTTGACTTGCGTATAGGCCAAAATTGGCAGAATCAGGATTTGACTTTAGTTTTATCTAAGTCTACAGTTCAAGCTTCTAACTCATATGTATTTGATCAGTTCTTGGTTATACATAAAATTGTTTTTGTAAATGAGAATTAAAATAAAAATGTTATGAGACTAACTCTGGCCTGATAAGATCTGTGGTAATAAGCAAATTTAGGATTACAAGTTTGTTTGTTTGGAGGGGGCGCATCACTGCCTCTGGTGGTCGTGGGAGCTACCCAGCGCTGCTCCTGAGAGTCACCGCTGGATTTGAACCGCCAAGCCCGCAGGCTGCAGTCCTGCACTCAACCACTTATGCCATGGGGGCTCAGCCCAGTATTACAAGTTTGGATCCCAGATTTATAGACCCTCACATTCCAAGTCACTTAATTATCCCCTTTCTAATTAGCATGTAGAGTTGAAATCTATAGTGGGGTGAAGTTCTGGCGATATACTAGAATGTTTATTATACGTGGATGGAAAATTAAATATGACCTTTCTACAAATGTTTGTGCATCTGAGTACAATTAAATCCATATAAAAAGTTCTGTGTTGTTAGTAGGTGTGGTGCCATCAAGTTGAAGTAGGTTTCAACAGAAACGTGCCCTGGCCTCATGCCATGCTCACAATTGTTTCTGTGCCTGGACCCACTGTTTTAACTGTGTCATCCATACATCTTGTTAAAGCGCTTCCTGTTCTTCACTTGCCTGGTACTTTACCTGGCATGAAGATATGCTCCCAGGGCTGGCCTTATCAGTCCCATCAAGTTGGTTATCTTATCTAGCAGCTCGAAGATGATTACACTCCTTCAACACACGTAAAATAGTTACCCTGCCCTGGAGGAGCGTCAGTAACTGCCTCACTCACTGACATCTTTCTTACACAGCCACCCCCTCCATATTTCTTGTTGGACTTCAGGACTTTAAGTGTAGTAGTTACACATTGGGCTACTAATCACAAAGTCAGAGGTTCAAAACCACCAGCTGTTCCCCAGAAGACAGGGCTTTTTATTCTGTAGAGGCACAGTCTCAGGAAACTCACAGGGGGCAGTTCTACCCTGTCTTATGGGCTCACTCACTACGAGTCAATCAACTTCATGGCAGTGAGTTTTAGTTTGAAGTAGATAAAGTGGTAAGGTTCAAGTGCTAGTTTCTTGTGGCTTGTAGCCATCCTGCGTCTTGTAAATTTCCTTGACTAAGTAAAAGGAACCAACAGATGCACCCCATACTCTGACATCTTGGTGTGTTCTTTGGAGATCCTTTCTAGCTGCAGATTGAATTGAAGATCGCTGATTTAATAGCCCCTCCAGTAAAACTTCATTCTGTTGGGATGAGCCTTTCCTAAAATGTTCCAAGAAACTTAATCCGGCTAAACACTTCAGTTTGAAACTCATTTTGCTTGCAGTATTGGCTTCACCTGTTCTCGGTGTGTGGTGTTAAGCTCTGGATTCTCTAGAGAAGCAACGCTTGTATGCATAGAGAGATTTATATTTGAAAAATGGCTCACCACGGAGGTGGGCAAGTCCAGTCTGGTTCAAGTTCCGGGGCCTCATTAATCTGATAGCTTCTGCCTCCTGCAGCTGCGAGGCTGATGAATGGGAAGCTGGAAGGTGAAGCAGGCAGACCACAGGTTGGTTGGTTGAATTGAATGAATCTGAGATGAGCCGTCTGCTATGACTCCTGTCATCTGGGTATATAACAGGAAGTCAACAGTCTACAAAGCCGATCCAAGATCCACAAGAGCTAGCTAGTTTCCACTCAGTTTATAGGAGGAGGCCACACACTGAATGAAACCTCCCTTAATTGTATTGAAGGTTGTGACCAGATTAAAGACACATCTTAAAACTTTGTGTCCAAATTTCTATCTGTATTATTAAATAGCCCTCCCTTTTGTCTCTTGCAAAACTACTTCCAGTTTTTAAGGCACCTTGTAACATTTCTGAGCATCAGAGTTCATTTTACAGGTCTTTTAAAGGTGATTCTTAAACATTTTGAAATAACTTATGAAATGACCTCTCACCAATCAGTTTTACTTTGCATTATTTCCATTTCTTTCCTGAGGTTTTTCAGCTTCCAACTTGCCATTTTTCCAGACGACTCATTTTGGGCCAAAACGTTTGGTTATGCACATGCATTTGAGGGAAGCTATTAAGTTAAGGGAGTCGTGGATGGCCCTGTGCGTTGGATTGCGATCCACAAGCTCAGCAGTCAGAATGGACTAGCCGCTCTAGGGGAATAAAAATGAGGCTTTCTACTCCGTTAAAAGTCTAGGAAACGCAGAGAGCCGGTCCCTCCCTGCTCTGGCGGTCGCTATGAGGCGGGACCGACCCGAACGGCGGTGAGGTTTTGTTTTCTGTTGGGATTAACAGTTAATAATCTCGTAACCTGTCAGATGGGAAGCGTGGCGCGCGCCGCGACACTGGTACTGGGAAGCAAGCGCCGAGGGTTCCGGAAGGACTGAAGTTTCCCTGCGGGTCTGGCAGGTGCGGGTCGGTGCGGGCTCCCGAAAAGGAGCAGTGGGGCGCTGGCTCAAAAGGAGAGTTCCCGGGTGGGAGAGGTGGTGCGGGAGAAAGACGGGAAGAGTGCTGGAGACGAACGCGCGCGGCGCCACCGCCACCCGGCCCTCGCCGTCGCCGTCCACCCATCACCGTGTCCGTCGGAAGCGACGCGAGGGAAGCCCCGCGCCCACCACCAGTTGCTGCTCACGTTCCGGTGAGTCGCGGGTCTCCGCGTCGTACAGCGGGAAGGAAGACGGCGCCACGGCCGCTGAAGCGCAGCCCCGAGGCGGCCCGGCGCCGGGTGCCCGCGGGTTTGGCCCGCCCGCGGCTCCCGGGGGCAGGGGAGCGGGACTGCCCGCCGCGCTCGGCTGGGGCCCGGCTCGCCGGCGGCCGCGCGCGCCAGGCCACGCGGCTTGAATTCCCCGCCCCCGCCGCCCCACACCTCCACGCGCGGGGCGGGCGGCGCGCCCGGGCGGCGGCGGCGACCTCCGCGGGGGCCGGGCGCACCGAGGCCAGGCGCCGGGAGACCTGCGCGTCGGCGCTGCAGCGTCGCGGTGAGCGTCCGGGGCCCTCCGCACGGGTTTCCTCCGAGGCCGAGGCGCTGGCCCCGCCGCCTCCGCCGCCCACCGCAGGGACTCTTTGCCGGCGCCTCGGCCCGGAGGCCAAACCCCGGGTTCCCATGGCGACGCGGGGGCGCGGGGACGGGGCGGGCGGCCCAGGCGCGGCGGGAGGCGTCGGCCACGCGCGCGCCGCTCCTCGGGGCCTAGTGTCGCGCGGGGTCCCTTCGGGGCCCCGGACCGCCCCCCCCGCCTTCCCAGCTCCAGGGGCTCACGCCAGGACGCGGGCCCGGAGGGGGTTGGGCGTGGCCCGCTTTGAGCCACGCCGGTCCAGGTCGCCCCGGGGCGCCGTGGCCCGAGGTGGGTGCGAATTAAAGGTGCTCGAAGGTGGGGGTCGTTTCCCATCTTCAGAGCACAGGTGCCTGGCCTTTAAAATTTGCTATTTAATTATTTTGTCATGGGAATGCCTTCTTTAGAAACGAAGTGGGAAACGCTTGGGGGGAAGAAAAGCCTAGCTGGGCGATTTGGGGTCCGCGTCCGAAAAGCACGCGCGCGGCCGGTGGTCGGCGCCCACCTCCTGCTGACCGCGATCTGGCTGTGGGCGCGGACACGCGATCCGTCTGGCCCGGTGCCCACGTGATGTCAGTGGGCAGCCACCCGAGGCTCCCAGGAAGATGGAGCAGCGAGAGCGATCCGCCGGCCACCCGTCCAATGGGCGCGGGGCAGACTTCCCAGCGGGGGGAGTGGAGCTATTTTTGTGTAGAGGATGATCTCCATGATGTATAATAATGTGAAAGCTGTTAAGGATCCCTAGGAAACAGCATATTGGGATATCACCATCTCAGAGATTTTCCCAAGGTATTTGCCTATTGATGACGAGTGAAAGTCGATATGCAGTACTTTAATCACCTTCACATAAATATTTATAGCGTATCCACAGGTGCCTCATGTTTCCGTATTTATTGACTAAATAAGCATCTTCGAATGATATGTTTGCATTTTTCTCTAAATTTATTTGTTTTGTTTTTGTTGAGACTACACGGCAAGCGTACACCAATTTCACAGTTTTACATGTAGAGTTCAGTGGCATTGGTTCCATGCTTTGTACAACTACGCTCACCCTCCTTTTCCGAGTTGCCCCTCTAGAGAGGAACTGAAAATCCCACCTAATCTTTTTGCTTTTATTTTTAAGCTTTTTACTATGCATTAGGTGAAGGTCTACAAAGAAGATCATTAGTTTTACATTCAATAATTTATACACAATGTGTTTCACCTCATCCATTTTAATCCCCTCTGTGTATCATCTCCCATCCCTCTTGCCCTGGTTCCCTTCCTACTCCGTTCATTACTGCCATTTTGGTTTCAAAATGGTTGATTGGTGAGCTCAGTTCCAGACCTGAAAGCTAAGGCCATCATCTTGAGAGTCCCACCAGTCTCGTATCTGACCTGTAAAGTCTGGTCTCTTTCATTTTTCTAGAAAACCATTTTATTAGAACACAATCCAGACATCATTCAATTCACTAAGACTAGGTCTCATTTATGATACTGAGTTCTCCACATTTTCTCCCACCCTGCCCAGGATCTTCCAATGTCTCACACTTTTGCCAAGTCAGTTTTTTACCAATGCACAACTTATTGGCAGCAATTAGAATAATTGGCTGTGCAATCTTACCTTTCCTCCACTCCTATCTGCCTCTGGTCAGGTAGGACCAGATAAAGCCTTGGTCTGTATCCATTCCCTCATCTTCTTAGAGAAGCGAGATCATAGAATAGTTGTCCATTTGTGAATGACTTGTTTGACACAGTGTAACATCGTCAAGCTTTGTCCATGTAACATGTATCAAGACTATTTCCCCCACTGACTGAATAGCATTCTGTTGTATACATCATATACCACATTTTGTTTGCCTATTTATGTGTTGATGGTCAATTAAATGGTTTCCATCTTTTAGTTATTTTGAGGAGAGCTGCAGTGATATTAATATATGAGTTTATTGGAATCTCTGCTTTTATATCTGGGATATATATATCTAAGAATGGAACTGCTGGGTCATGTGGCAATTCTTGTTTGATATTTACGAAGAGTATTCACACAGTTTCCCCGGAGCAGCTGTGCCATTTTCGCATTCCCGTCAGCAATATGTGAATTCCAACTTCCCATAAGTAGTCACCAATAGTTAGTCAATTTTTAAAAAAAAACTTTAGCCATTTTATTGTGATTTTGATTTGTGTCTCTTTGATTGCTAATGATGCTGATCTTTGGAGGCAATTTGAATGTATTCTTTGATAAAAGGTCTGTTTTGTTCCTTTATTTTATGATTAGGATTGTTGTCTTCTTGCTAAGTTGTCAAAGGTTTTATTAACAAATACATATTGGATAGATAGCTTCTAAAGGTGTAAGGTGGTAGATAGTCTTTGTTTTGTTTTGTTTTTTTTGCTTTTTTTGGTGGCATCTTTTAATAAACATAATAATAATAAAATTATTTAAATTTCTTAAATTTATATTAAATATTTAATTGAATAAATTAATGAAATTATTAAAGTAATAATCAAGATAATAAAGTTTTTAATATTTAGGAAGTCTTATTTGTCTTATGTTAGCTCAGCGGTTCTCAACTTGTGGGGTGCGACCCCTTTGGGAGTGGAACGGCCCTTTCACATGGTCACCTGATTCTTTTTTTTTCCCCCCGATTCTTAACAGTAGCAAAATTACAGTTAGGAACTAGCAATATATATAATGTTGTGGTTGGGGGGTCCCCACAACACAAGGAACCGTATTAAGGGGTGGAGGCATCAGGAAGGCTGAGAACTGCTGTTAGCTGGTATGCTAGATGATCCTTTGTGAAAGTTCAACCGAACAGCACTGCCCCCGTCTGGTCTGAGAATTTTACAGTTTTAGTTGAATGTTTAGGTCCTTAATTTATTTTTGTGTGGGTGTGGTTGGAAGCATGGATCTCATTTCATTTCATTTTTCATCTCATTTCATTTTTCTACATATAAAAATCCATTGTTCCCAGCACAATTTTTGAAAGAGACCTGTTCATTCTCTAGTGAATGGACTTAGCATCCTTGTCAAAAATCAGTTAAACAAAAAACAAAAAAACATCAGTTGACCACAGCTATGTGTGGGCTTATTCCTGGCCTTTTCATTCCTTTCCTTTGGTCTATGTGGCTATTACCAAGTTGTTTGAATTACTCTTATTACTGTATAGTATGTTTAGGATCAGGAAGTATGGATCTTCCTACTATGTCATTTCTACATTGTTTTTAGCTACTCTTGGTTTTCTATCTAACATTGAGGATTGGCTTTTCATATATATACATATATATATATGGTCATATTTGTATGACCAAAAACTTTAAAAAAGTTTTATATTTATCTTTGGATAACATAGTAGCCTTTAACTTTACATATTGATTTAGTAGTGCAAAATGATTGTATAAGGCATTGTTCTAAATCTCAGTAATTATAATTGCCAGACAGGTTATTTGTAATTTTCCTTTAGAAAAATGCTCAGAGACCAGCCGATTTAAAATGCAAAAGCTACAAAAAAGGGACTTATGGTCAACGCAGGAATCCACACTTTTGCTACATTTATAAAGTAATTAATAAGATAAAATTTATAGCAGTGACAACCAGAACAAAATGTTAAATATCAGTTATAAAACGGTTAGCATATTTTGTCCTATTTTATTGCCAAAATGTGTGATGATGTTGTTTGATATACCATATGCTTAAACTTTTTCTTATTTTTCTTATTTACATTTTCAGTACTCACTGTACTACCTCTAAAATGTCATTTTTATGTTAGCAACAACAGATGGAGTGTGTGAAAATGTTGAAATGTTTGTAAAGTACACGGTTTCCTTGTGTGAAGCAACTGTTGTTAATCAGTAACATCCTCATTTGTCTCTTTTGTCTCCTTCATCGAACTCCTCTCCACATTTTTGCCTTTTCCTAAGTCAGCGGGAAGGTCTGCTTAGATGCAGTGCTGCAGTCAGGCCCATGCGTCATTTCTGACTCACGGCGACCCCAGAAACAAGTGAAGAGCCACACCAGCCCGTCGTGGTAGCCCTCCCTGGTGGCAAACCATCTTGTTGAGGGTCATGCAAACTGTCACTGCCTTACTAGTGCATACCTCATGATGTCCTCTTCCCGGGACTGGTCTCTTTGGATAACATGTCCAAAATACCTGTGGTAGAATCTCACTGGCATTGCTCCTAAGGGGCTTTCTGTTATACTTCTTCTGGGTTCTTTTGGCAGTCCATGGTCTTTGCTAGCACGAGAAATCAATTGCACCGATCTTTCTTCGTTCTTCCTTGTTCAGTGTTCAATTTTCATATGCACACGAGGCAGTTGACAGCACCATCCAGGGCTTGGGTCAGATAGACCTTAGTCCTCAATAGGACATCCTTGCTCTTCGACTCTTTTCTGTTATTTTTTGAGGGGCATCACTGCCCTCTCTGGTGGTCGTGGGAGCTACCCAGCCTTGCTCCTGGA